>JAOBYK010485009.1:0-13493 GCA_025434845.1 Phenganax subtilis | reverse complement strand
CATGTCTTTTAAAATTTTCTTCCATGGATAGATTTATTCGCTTTCAAAATTTGAAAAATCGCGTTGCGTTGCCGAATCGCGTCCGGTGTGTGTCGGCCTTTAATAGCTGTGATGGGATCACATGGGATTAGTCAATTGCGATTTGCTTATTTTTCCAACCAATTCCATCACAGCTATATATTGTTTTTAAAAAATGACGTGAGCCACAACCTGTGGCATCCCAGAGTGAGACAAAAAAAATTCACAGCAATTACGTGAAAAACTTCGTTTATTTTCTGTTTTACTTGCTGAGTTAATACTCCATTTTTTGTGAGAAGTTAGAAAAATTATCATTGTAGCTATTGTATTTGGATTTTTTTTTCAGTTTTTACTGTAAGCGGTCGAAAAGTTGCCTACTTTATCATTTTATAAATAGACAGACGTTTATTAATAAGAAATGATGACGCGCGTGCGTTCGAAGGGACGTGAGGCACGTTTGTAGTCAATGTTTTGCAATAGTTTTGCTTATACAACACGTATTTTTGGGCTGCCTATGAATGAAACCGTTTTAATTTAAACACATTTGGTAATTCGCGATTTCAAAGCAGGAGTTGCGCACTTTTGTGTACCCTTGAAGTTTAATGACACTTATTTCTGGTCCATCAAGTAGTGCATGGCTTGCAAACACATTTTTTAAACTGGATTTTATATTGTCGTGTGTGTACGAGAAGTTTGTCTTTTGCAATTATTTTAGATAGGCAATGATGTTGGTTTGCTATTTTGCAATATCAAAGTTCTTTATTCAAATTGTTAAAAGCAGTGAATATTGCCGTTGCGGTTGCGTTTTAGAGTTTATCTGCTATCGATTTCGTGTTAACATGTCGCTCAAGGTCTGTTTTAAAAGCATAGCACTTGAGCTTTTTTTTTATCTTTTTAAACGATAAAATAACTTAAGCTGGCATTCGGTTCCCATGTTGAATATTACAGTGCAGAAAGACAGTCTACTTCCAAACATGTCAACAAAACACTTTTCAATTTTTCGCATGCACTCGAGTAAATAAGGCTTGTCAAAGAAAACTTGTCAACAGAAGATCAAACAAAATTTTCAGCGGGAATTTATGAATGATTGCCGTATTTGTTTTTAGTTCCTCAGCAAATTGTACATTAATTTACTTTGAAGGTAAAGGCAAACCAACTTTTTCAATGTCGACTGAAAAAACTTTGACGAACAAGTAATAGCCGAGTAGAATGGACTGTTATAATTGCAAAAGATATTCATAACAAAGCTTTTGTGACAGGTTTTCATTGTTAAAAAATGTGAACAAATTAGCTTTGCTTGTACCTTGTTAGTTAACGCGACAAACGGAACAGCTTGGTGCAAGCAATATCTCTATAGGCAATATTTGCTCGTGTGTACAACGAAAACAAACAAGTGTTTTGTTCTAGCCAATTTCAAGAACTTTGTTCAAAACTAGTTATGTCAGCTTTTCCAGTAAATAAAGTGCTTGTGCCTACGACTTGTCAAGGAAAGCTAGTCCGTCGTATACGTACGACTGAGTAAGTGATGTAGTTTAAACTTACTAAGAAAAACTTTTCATCGCACATGCATGAACTATAGTCGTCAAAAAAATTGTCAAGGAAACGTGCTTAAAAATCTAAGACTCAATTTATACGGAACAATCGGCGAAAATTTGTGAAGTAGTAATGCCTCGCCTATTTGACGTGCCTCTTGATTCGCACTGCGTACATACTTTTGAAAAACATGCGCGTTCAGGCGAAACTTGTTAAAACAACGTTCGATTAAAAAATATTCAAACTTAGTGTAGAATTTCGAAAACTATTGGATATTTCTTATGTACGTGAGAAAGTGGAAATTATGTAAGAATAAGTTACGTTTTCAATATATTTTTCCGCCATTTTGTATATTACAAGTGAATTCATTAACACGCAATGGCTTTTATTTATAAGACTTAACATCCGTGTAACATTTTCAAACGCAAGGAAATTCATTATTGTCAATCTCAACTGTTCTAAGCGGCTAAATATTAATCTAGTAAGCTTGTATAAACCAAAATATCTATGACAAATGATAAAAATTGTTCGAGGGAGGTTAAATTAAAGTTACACAATATAGATAGGCCCGTCTGCATTGCATGAATTCAAAAACATAGGTCTTTTTACATATTATGTTGAAACGTTTGTTAGGAGTTTAAAATTGTTTGAGCTTAACAATCACGCTTAAATTTCGTTGAAAAGAAAAGCGTTAGCTATTGAAACTGTTTATTTTTATAGTATAAGTCTACTAAAAGGGAATCTCAGAAGTTTTAAATTTTAAAATCTATTCCAGTGCTATCAAGATTTTTGTAAACATTGCAGTGAATGCATTTATTCAAATGTATTAATGTACATAACACGTATAGATGCAGGAGACAAGGCTTTTTAACTGAGCAAATAAGAAGTTAGCGAAGCGTTAAAACGTCCCACGTAAACTACATGCTTTTAATTTAACTAACTTTGCCATTACGGAACGGAAATTCGAGTTAATTTCCCTTGTATTACGTGTTATGCATTGTCCTATTCGACTACTGTGTCTTATTAAATGTGTCTAATTCAACTCGAAACTGTCTTTCAAATTCTTTGTTAAGTGTATACCTACATGCAATTATGCGTGCTTCAACAAAAGCGATGCATTGTCAGTTCTATTTATTCTTTTCAAATTTCAGTTTTTAGAATTTGCATTGTGTTAAAAAAAACGCCGATTGCATGCAATTCCACGTTTGTTTTACCAATGTAAAAATCGTATAGAATGCGATATTTTTTGTATCGTCGAAAATGTTGCAATATAATAATGCGGTGAATTTCATGCTATTACCGCGGGACATGGCGCACAAGTTGCGTTTAACGGCGTTTAAATGCCCTTTTCGGGTCGGGGATATAAAATTATCGACCAGTTGCTATTCAGTCACAGCTGCGATAATATTGCAGGCCCTGACAATATGGCATATTAATAACTTTAAAGCGTCGATGAAGCCCGAAAATTGCGTATTCTTGGGACATAATCAACTTGCGATGTATATTGTCGGCGCGCGTAAAGGCTTCATAAAGTAACGAAGCCCAAACGGTTAACTATATAGGGATGTGTTTTAGAGATCCCATGTCTCGTGAACAATAGTGCCCATAGATCATAACACATTATGTTTGATATATCGTTGCCAAGCGAATGCTACTACCGGGCAATTTCTTACATAACCCCGGCGCGAAAAGGCTTTTAGAAGCCATAAAACATCTAATAAAGAGTTAAAACTTACCAATTGTAGTGACTATATTACCAACAAAGTAAAACGAATTCATGTAAGTCCATCTAGGCCCTTTCAATTGTTCCGATTCGATGTTATACCCGTATTTTAAAGCGTGTCTAAAGTCCCTTAAGAACTGTTTCACTTCTGCCGTGGAATTAAACGGTTTTTCTGCGGTTAAATTTGCAACTTTTTCAATAAACTTTTGTGCTTTTTCACGTTCTTCGCGCTCCGGTGCTTCTTCAATTGCTACAAAAATTCCAGCGCCAGCGAATAAGTACAATAAAAATAAAGCGATTCGTATGAATAATTTTTTCGTGCCTGTCGATAACTTCATGTCTTCCAGGCCATTTAGACTAAAGACTTTGGTCTTTTATCTTTTAACCGTCTCTCATTTTCGTTCTTTACGCTTTAAGCGTGCTCTTGTTTTACAAACAACAGCCATTTTTACTCCGCTTTGGCTATTTTTGTTCTGCCGCTTACGCGCTTAGCTTTTTGAAGTCATATTTTTATGGTAATACGTGCTATACGCGATAGTATCACCTGCTCAGCGCATAATGAGACCGTGCGTTCTCAACTTGGTCGTGTCGCCTGCTCAGCTGAAAAGACAATTAACCGAACAAACATAAGTCGAAATTAATACCTTTTTGCTTTGGCAAAGAAGCATAAATTCTATTCGTGTATCACAAACTTCGAATATTTGTATCAGGATTACCCAATAATTTTTCTGACATGGGATAAATCGACGAGGTCGAAAAGTTTTGTATGCGCCGTTGCGCATTTTTTTAACTCAATTCTCATTGGTCAGTGCCGTTTATTTGTCATATATATCGAACGATTTATGTTGCCTATAGTAACTGTCAATCAAAGCAATTATAAATTTCATGTTTGAATGCTCGTTGGCTCACATTACTACTCATGCTTTTTAACTGTATCAATAAACAATTGTTAGCAATACACTGGCACTTTACCGTGGTAAATATGTGACGTTTATTAGTGGTGTAATTTCTATGTTACATTGTCGTTGTATTGTAAAACTAGCGAATTTATATATTATAATTATAGGCACATTTTGTACGAGGTATTTTTCTAATAAAATTGATCAGAAAATGTGCTTTATAGCAAAATTGGAGCATTATTTTTGAGGTTGTTCGCGTAGAATGAAATTCAAGTAGATAAAAACAATGATATATATTGTGGGTGACAAATACACACATCTATATAAATTTTATGAATTCTCATTTATATAAAAATATAAAATGAAGATAACTTAGCAAAAAGTTACATTTCTCAACCCAACGTTTCGACAATTCAGTCTAGTGTCTTCATCACACATTATCTCTACTCTGGTTTAATAAAATGAATGTTGCTTAGCAAAAAATTGCTTTTACATCCCCACATTTGACGTATCAGCACTCCAATCTGTTTTCTTTGTCAATCATTCCTACTGCTCTGGTTTAGTAAAAATTCATTTAACTTAGCAACATGTTCGCAAACCAGCGTTTCGGAGCATAAAGTTTCGCGGATTTTGTCGGACAGACTGTAATGTCGAAACGTTGGCTAAGTTACATTCTTTTTACTAAACCAGAATAGTGATAATGTGTGATGAAGACACTGAGACTGGATTGTCGAAACATTGAACAATTAATTGCGACTTCTTGCTAAGTTACATTTATTTTACTAAAGCATAATAGTGATAATGTGTGACAAAGACTGCATGGAGTATGGAACGCTGGGTCATAAATTGTAACTTTTTGCTAAGCTGAGCGACACTTGTATTGCCAGAATAATGATTAATGTATGTATTTTGATGTTATCAGATCTCAAGCATGAGTAGTAATGCTAAATGGCCCCACTTTGTAGCTGCATGTCAATTTGATTTGGAGCTTGTTTTAATTGGCAAAATTGTAGGCGTTATTATTATAGCTAATTAAAAACCACAAAAAGCGTTTTGAAACAGTATGAACCACCACAGTTGTTCATATCGTTTTTAAAAAACATCTTTAAAAAACAAGGCCAAAGTAATATCACATTTAGCTCAAGCGCTTCTATGTGCCTGAAGTAAGGCCAATCAACTCAAACAAGTTCGGCTCTAGGTCTCCTATATTTTGTGAAGACAGGTCTTATCATCCTTTGACTGTTAATAGTGGCAATTTGCATTGTAGGCTAAATTTTGAGGCAGACAAACATGCAGAGGATTTAGTACCACAGCTACAAAAAGCATCTTATATTTAGGAAAATTGCAAAATTCCGTTGCGAAATGTTGAAATATTTAAAATAGACAGCCCTGGGAAGTTTGCCAAATTTTTCTGCTGCCATTTTCAGCTCAAGAATACTAGCAATAGTATGCACAAAGTAGAGAGGTAGTAGGCTCGGGTAATATTAGAAATATAGACACAAAGTTGGAAATAGAACTCAAAATATGCCACTGATATTAGAGGGTTTACAATAAGCGACGTTTTTGAAATCAGGAACGGCATGAGAAACGTCAAAGGACTGGGTCAAGCGCGGTGATTGGTGGAATACGTCAAGTTTACTACCGTTCGATGTACGTGTTGTCGAAAACGCTTAAAGGCGGATTTCCACTCAGCGCAAAATAGCGCGCGATCGACTTTTTGCGACCACTTTCTTTTGAATTATCAGCTGTCAAACAGAACGCATCTCATTGGATGTGCTTTAAAGGACACATTTCAAAAGAAAGCGACAGCAAAATGTCGATCGCGCGAAGTTTTGCGCTGAGTGGAAATCCGCCTTAAGCTTTCTGTAGTGGTTCGATGACGGCGGCCTCAAACACTTTTGAAGATATTTCACGACGTTTGGGGAAATTGAAGAAACACCGCCAGTATCCAAGTTCCTTGTACTGTGGTCTCGAACAATTAAGAAAATATTACACGAAGTAATGGGATGCCGCTAGCGAAATAGAAAGGCTGTTCACGGGCTCTTACCATGATGACTTGTCATAACAACAACTACAACTACTCATTCATTGATCAGTAAAATGTTTTGTTTTATTTCTCAAGAATAATATGAAGAACTGCACCAAACTGTCGATAGACGATAGGAACTATACTTCCCATATTTCCTAAGCTTGAGAACGTGAAGTCAGGCTTTGAAGATGAGCCAAAATGGCCAAGATTTTGCCAAGAAAGTTGTTGTTGATTTAATCGATATCAGAGGTCTCAAAAAGGACAAATTTAAAAGTTCGGATATGGATCCAGTTTATTGGTCAAAAAGGCAAAGAAGAATATGGGTCGTCTCACTGTTTTTTGGCGCTGTCATATGTTATGTTACTCGAGTAGCTGGGCCAGTTACTGTTGTCGCTATGGGTCAAGATCTTGGCTGGGATAAAACTGTAGCGGTGAGTTTGTTTGTAGAATTTCATAGTATAAATATAGATTGATTGTTTGAGTTTAGGGTAATAATACATTTTTACTACTCTAGTTTAATATTTAAATTTGATCCCCCCTTATGAATATATTAGGCCAGATGCTAAACACAATGACTCATGAACTGTAACCGTTACATTACTTTTAGAAAACTAGAGTACAGTCCAACCTCTAATTAGCGGACACTCTATCCAGTGGGCACCTCCAATGAACGGACATTTAGCTTAGTTCCCAAAGAACATGCAATTGTATACCTTCATTTTATTCCTCTATCCAAGGGACACCTCTGTACAACAGACGAGGACACTTTCATGATACAAACATGAAAAATTGCCTCTAAACACCGGACACTTAATTTATTATTGTCATCAAAACCAATTATAGCCGTGTTTATTTTGTGGCCATATCGTATCTGCTTGTAGTGCATGCAACCAGGTTGCGCATTTGCTCGGCTAATATTTAATCTGCGTTTTATCGAACACAAACTGCCGAAGACGTTGCAAAGTTTACATTGTATCACGGTGATGAGGAACTAGCAAACTACATGTCCCCAGCAGTTGATGAATTGCGTGAACTTAAACTCCGTCACCTAAAGCAAAGCAGCAGTACTTCATATTTTGTGTAAATACTACAGCTAGAATGGCAAATATAGAATCACAATAACAAATTATTATGTTCGTCAAGGTTAATATTTAACTTGACCTCCATTCAAGGGACACCTCTAATTAACAGATGCTGAGAGTGTTCCCTGCTGTTGTTCGCTTATTAGAGGTTCGACTGTAGTGATGATGGTGAGCTAAAAGCAAGCAACGTTTTTCACAACACGAACGGCATGAGAAACATCAAAGGACTGGGTCAAGAATGGCGAGCTGTGTGAGACTCACTGTTTAAGGGTCTAACATATTTTCTCAAACTTTTCCAGGGCTCAGTTCTATCAATATTTTTCTGGGGTTATTCATTCACACAAGTTCTTGGTGGATGGCTAAGTGATATGTATAGTGCTCAAAGAGTTCTTGAATGCACTTGTTTTGTTTGGATAATATTAACTTTCATTACACCATTAATCGTGAATCCTGAGTATGCCTTGTTTATGTCACCTACATCTGCATTGCTCCTCCTTCGTTTTGTATTTGGTGCTTTCCAAGGTACAGTAAATTTTCTTTTGTATGAAAGCTTTACTTATTAATTTTTCTTCGTTTGTCAAGGCATCACCAGATAACTTAGCTACTCAATTGAAACTTTTGGCAGTTTCTGTCAATTTCAGCTCTCTTGTCACTGAAAGTTTCATAACTTCATTGTGAACTTTACAAATTTGTTTCCAAGTTCAAGTGTTCATAATGAAATTCAGAAACAGGTTTATAAACAAAGCCTCTGGTTGGTCGCTTGCAAAAAGCAGTCAATCAAATTCTCTGAAAGCAATTCTGTTTCAGAATTTCTTTATGAACAGTTGAACTTGGAAATGAATTTGCAAATTTCTCATCAAAGTTCTGAATATATCTGTAAAGAGTAAGCTGAAATCGACTGCACTAGGTGAACTAAACTATCTGAAAACTTCTCTTGTTAGGTTATTGGCAGGATACATATCTGAATGGAATAAAAGTTTATTTTATTTAATTTGTATTTGTTTTTTAGGTGTTTATTTTCCAGCAAGCTATAGTTTGATAGGCAAAAGAATTGCATCAAAAGATAAATCATTGTGTACAAGTGTCGTTGCATCTGGCATTTCTGTTGGGTAAGGTTTAACTTTTGCAAATTTAAAATATTTTCAGGTAGAGAGAGTAACACTTTTATTTATCAAAGCGTTAAAATGACTGACAATCCTCAAGCTCAGGGATTGTACATATTTATTATATTTGAATAAATAGAAGACAAATTGTAATATATATTATTATGCTAGAGCTAGAAATTAGTATTTATATATCATGGTCTTTATGTTCATATTTAACATTATCACAGATTGGAGACTAACAGATGTCCGACTTAGTCTGCAAGCCTATAATTTTGGCGTAATTGGCCGCCATTATTCTAGCAAGTACCCTAAACAAAGATCGCCCCCCCTGGGTGCCATATTGAAAATCATTTGTTCAGGGGGGTGAATGCCTTTCTGTAGGGCACTTGCTAGGTTAATGGCCGCCATTGAAATCGCAGGAAAATCGACTTACGCAATTTTGGGGCAGTCGGACATCTGTTAGTCTCCCATCCGTGACATATTTGAATCATTTAAAGAAAAAATGTAATATATCACCAAGAGTTGGAAGTGTTTATATCAAGGTCAGGGATTTTGCATGTTTATAACATTTGAATCGTATAAAGAAGAATTGTAATATATCTTCTTATGCACAAACGAAAACTTAAAGTGTCTTTATCACTTTTTAGTTCTGTAATATCTGGTATATTTGGATCTTTAGTAATGTCCTATATTAATTGGCATATGGTGTATTATATATTTGGAGGAGCTGGTTTCCTCTGGTTTTTATTACTAAAGTATTATGCTTTACCAAATGACATTCCTGAATCAAAGGAATATTCAAAGCACAGAGAGGAAAAGCCTTCTGTGCCGTGGAAAACTATTTTCTCAAAACCTGCAATATGGTGAGTCACTTCAAATGATATAATTTTGAAAATCCTTTTGAAGGCCTGTTTACACTAGCAACTTTTGCTGCAAGTTTACATGCAATATTTTCTTCGAAACATGAAATTGCGAATGGAATCATCCTGTGATATAGGTGCAATTTGAGCGTAATTTTAGTGCGATTTCAATGCAAGCTTGGTGCAATTTACAGCATTTATGCTACTAGTACTTATCATGTTATTTAGCATATTCATTTAAAATTGCGACAATTTGACAGTTGCAGTATGCAAGGCTACCAGCAGGCCTAGCACAGTGGTGTTACTTCCTTATTGTGGTCTTATTAGCTGTGAAATAGCTACTCACTGAAATTTTTTTTACTTTACCTTCTGGTCCTGGAAAGTAACATATTTTTTCACCCCTAGTATTTGTATGGAAATGTTATGCTTTTGGTTTTTTAGGGCAATTGTAGTAGCTGCCTTCTGTCTAGGAACTTGTTTTGACATGCTGTTCGCCTGGATGCCAACATATTTTCATGACAATTACCCAGATAGTCAGGTAGTGTTTTGACTGTATGATTTTATCAAGGCAAACTTTAAATTAGGATATATACTTGGTTTTTTAGGGTGTCATTTTTAATGTTGTTCCATGGATGGGTCATCCTTTAATAGCTGTGATGTCAGGTCATTGTGCTGACCATATGATCAAGTCAGGTGGGTAAAGAATGTAAGTTTTTTAAAAATTCGTTAATGCCCCACAAACAGCATGACATTACATTACTACTTTACTTGTCATGGCATGACTATCTCTCAGAGAGATACTTACAAACATTCATCCAACCCAAGTGTACGTCCCACAACAACAGTCCTTCAGGCCTCGAATTTAACGGCGGGGCCATGACGGCCACTGGCCGTGGATGCCCTTTGTGTTGGCTACAGTGCCCTTGAAATATATTGAAATCCACGGCCAGTAGTGGCCTGCCCTCAACAACAGATTACATTACAAAAATTTAAGAACACCAAGTTAGCATTGACATGAGCGAAAAATTTGTGGGCTGTTTTGGATTTTATATTCTTTTTTTTTATATATTTCAAAACTGGCCTTGATGCCCTGAAAAACTTAGTAGCCTTCAAGGCCAAACTGGCCTTGCCCTTATTTTTCCCAATTTCGAGGCCTGGACATTACATGACTGCTTTGCCTGGCATGGTTTGGCTATCACACAATGGGACTTGCAATCACACTAGCACGTTTTACACATTTTTTCTAGGTTACACAAATACGTTTGTCAGAAAACTGTTTCAGGTAAATAAATTTATATTTTTGATGAGTAACATCTCTTTGATATATCTGACGGTTTTCCTGATTTTTATTTTCAGTCGTTTGCATTGCTTGGTCCAGCAATAGCTTTGCTTCTCATGAATTATTTAAAGAGTTTTTGGAATGCAGTATTTCTAATGACTGTGGCTGTATCATTTTGTGCCTTCAACGCAAGTGGAGCAACTGTAAATGTGCAAGAGGTCGCGCCAACTTATGTCGGTTTTGTGTTCGGTAGGTGCTCGTTTAGCCGCTTATTAGTCCTAGCTTCTTTTCTATTTACAATATCTAGAAACCATTAGCTTATTGTTGATACCAAATAAAACGGTGTGTAAACCCATTCACTGTAAAAAATTGCAAATTTTTGTGATGTTAAAAAATTTGACATTTCCTCTACTATTTTCACGAAATTTTCCAAAACTTTCAATTGTGTCCCAAACCGTCCCAAATTTTTTCTAGACATTGGAAATCGATATATTAGCCCAAAAAAGTCATCTCCTGGCTATAAAAATATATTTAAGAAAATTTGAAAATTTAATGATTTGAACAGAATTTGGCCTAAAACTGATGAAAGCTCTTATTTTGCATTTCTTGGAAGCTTTTCGAAATTTCAATTCATGGCACACTGTCTTTTGTATTTTCATTGTCTGTGAATGATTACTTTGTTATTGGAAACAAATACGGGTTGATGTAGGTCGATTCACTGTGAAAATTTAAAAGCTTTTGGAATATTTTAAAAGTTGAAAATATTTTCCCTCTCCTTTTTCACGAAATGTTGTGAAAATTCCAATTGTGTCTCAAACCGTCTTAAATTTTTCTCAGACATTACCTATACACCTGTTTGCTCAAACAAGTGTATATTTTCAACATCTTCGGATTGTTAGCATTATACTGATACCAAAGAAAAGGTTGACGTAATGATCTATGTGGAATCCGTTTACCATTAGTTTGTAAAGCTAATTTTACGATTGCAGGAGTTATGAACACAATGGGATCTATTCCAGGTAAAAAAATGACAAGGTCAATTTATGATTGTACGTATTTATATATTTGGCACATTTTAAGAAGAATTCTCTTATATTTTGTTATGTAAAATCGAAAATTTGAAGTGTTTATGTCATAGACGGATTTTCTGTGGGGTGCGGATGATGCGCCCCCCCCGAATTATTTTGCACCCCATGAAGGCATTTGCCACCCCCCAAAAAGAATTTTGACCCCCCATTTTACAAATTACTAATGCCTTTCACGCCCTTAATGCAATTTCAACCCACAAAGTAAAACGGAATACACTCTACTGTCATTATTTTATTAATATTGTGGCCTTAGATGACGGATGTAGTCTTGCCGGCCTAGACAACTAAATTTTAGTAAATATATTTGCCTCGACGTTTCTGGTTTTGCCACCACCCCACTGCTAAAGCAAGCAGTTGCATTCCCCCCAGATATTTGTTCACGCCCCCCAAACGAAAATCTGAAAATTTGAAAATCCGTGTGTGATTTATATTAAGGTTGGAAATTGTGCCTGTGTATAATATTTGAATGAGTAGCGTTACAATTCTCCATTTGTTTCTATCTGTAGGTTTCATTGGTGTTTACATAACGGGATATATTTTAGAAACGACAGGAGACTGGACACTGGTGTTCCAAATTACAGCTTTAATCTCTCTGATTGGCTGGGTGATATACGTCATCTTTGGTTCTTCAAAACGGCAAGTATAGAGTAAAAACAGGATTGTGGTACCACATACAGATTAGAGCCGGTAAGTGGAATGTCGAATTCTTGGAGCGGTAATGAATCATGGCATGAAGAACAGGATTGATGTCCTGGATGTTTTGTTGAGATTCGGAAACTGGAAATTAGTTTTGGCTGAAACTTGGAATGAAGCGGGAAGCGCGGTGATAAGGACTGGATTGCGATTTTACTTTCTGTGGAGTTCTGGAAACTGGAATTTATTTCTAGACTGGAACATTTAGCTAATGAAATGGAAAGTTTTGTCATGAAGACTGGCCTGCGATTTAGCATTATTATGAGATCTCGAAAGTAGAATCTTGTTCAAGACTAGAACCTGGGTGAAACTGTGGGAAAGCTTGGTAGTAAACACAGGATTGCGATTCAGTATTTCCGGACGATATCTGGATACTGAAACCTCAAGTAAATAAAACAAGTACACTTGAGAGTAAGCAAAACATAAGGTAAGTGCCGGATTCTAATTCTGGAGTTTTTGATGAGTACTGGAATCTGGAGTCTTTAGAAGACATGAAGTCAACCTAAGTACGTTTTAAAGTTTGAATTAGAGTAAACGCTTTGTTTGCAATGACTTGAATGAGAGAAGAGGGTGCATTCGGATGACAAAGAAGCCAATTTTTTATTTTGAGCACTACTAACTTGACAAGTGTATTTTTAAAAACTTAGGTGTAGATAGATATACGTAATAATACTAAAACTATACTAATCAGTATTTAAACACAGTCGCTTACTTTTTATGGTAACCAAAACTTTTAGAAAACCCCTTTGCCCAACTCATACTTGCTAGAAAAAGTAATGTCTTTGCACCTTGTGAACGACTAACTTACTCTTACCAAGGCACAGAGCCACAGACAATAAGATCTATTGCAAGTTTTGTTTAAATTATTCAAATTTAAAAACTATACGCATTCCCTAGCATTGATGTTTTTGTTTTCATACGCAAGATATATTACAGGTCTTTTTGAATGATTCAAATATGTACAATTCCTCACCGTTTTCAGACATTTCAACTTTCAGTTTTTGCATACTAAGATACATTACAACTCTTCTTTAAATTATTCAAATATTATAAATAGTTACGAATCCTGGCCTTGATACATCAATATAAACACTTTAAGTTTTAGTTAAGATAGATAAGATAAAACTTTATTTAAACACGCATTCTTCTTCAGCATAAGCTGTTTTCCAAGAAGGGCGTGCAA
>JAOBYK010484898.1:0-13497 GCA_025434845.1 Phenganax subtilis | reverse complement strand
TATTTGAATTAATATTGTTGACAGTCCCAGCCTTGCTCAGGTGCATAAATTTTGAACGGAAGAGTACATTAGACCGGTAATATGACCTGCAAAAATTCTGATTACACGAGAGTCGCGAGCGTAAACAACTTTTTGTTTACTAAAGCAACATTTGAAACGGAAACGACTACGAGTGCGACTACCTCGCGCCAGGTCTCTGGCGGTCGAATCTCGTACTCGTACTCGTACTCTTTGCTAAAACTCTCTAATGCCTGCGCTAACGCGGTACTGTACGCCATCGTACTACTTCCAGTCGATAAGAGTTTCAAAAGTAGTGAATGATTTATTTGTATCTACTGCATCTGCAAACAGTGCATGCATAATACCTGATGTGTAGTGTAAAGAATAAAATCCGAGCTCTTGAAGAAGTTCTGAGACATCTGATATTCTTTCAAGGATTCCAGTGCCAATTATTGGTCCCCAGCTTACTGACAGTGCAGGAAGTCCAAGTTTGTAGCGACGATATTCACATAAGTAGTCCAGGAATGTGTTTGCAGCCGCGTAGGAAGCTTGACCTGAGTTTCCAAGAATTCCAGTCACGGAAGAAAACATAATGAAGAAATCCAGATCCATGGATAAACTAAGTTGATGCAAGATAACACTTCCTAAGGAGGAAACAAAATACCATTTCTAGATTCGTAGGCCTCAAAACACAGTTAGGAATAATAAAACTTGTGAAGTAGGTGGAGACTATGCCAGTGTTTATTCGCACAAATTTACCTTCTCTCAACTATTTGTCCCAGTAAGATTTATGCAGAGTTTTTTGCTTACTCGACTATACGCTTTTTAACAGCTCTCTTTAAAATTATTCTTTTTGCTGATACAAAACAAAACTCAAGAAATTACTGAAGAGCTATGTTTTTAAACAACAGGAGCTACTCTTTACCTTGGACTTTAGTTCCCACGACACGTTTACATGTTTCAAGGTCGGCCTTTTTGATTAACTGATCTTCCAAAACAACGGCACTGAAAATAATTCCCGCTACGGATGGCAAACTGTTGAGTTCCTTCTTAATGATGTTCATATCTTTCCAAGATGTAACGTCTGCCTGTCTGAGAAGAATGCGAGATCCAGTCTTCTCCTCCAAGCGCTGAACCTCAGCTTTCTTCTCTGCATTCGGTGCTGATCGGGCTGTGCAAACAACTGTTTTTGCGCCATTTTCTACCATCCACCTCGCGACTTCGAAACCAAAACCACGAACACCACCTATCACCAGGTATGTGCGATCTGCTTTGAAACCGTTGGAGTCTAGCGGTAATCTGTAAAAGGGTACTTCACTTGGAATGCGTTCAGGTTTTAGGGAAGCTGTCGATAGGCAAATTTGGAATTTTTTCGTTGTTTGAACTGTATTGTTGGGCGTGGCTATATCATATATGCTTGAAGATATTTGGGGTACATCTAAAAGTCTTTGTAACATTCCGCTTGATTTCAAAATAGAGCAGCACGAGCCCCATAGTTGTGAAAACATTTCTGAACTTTGTGGGAAACTGTCCAGGTTCGTTATGATCAGGTGGACATTTTTACCAGTGGTTAATGTTGTAGATTTATTTCTTTGTTCGTCGTAAACGGAAAGAACAGTTCCTCCTGATTTGAGTTGATTCATTACTTTTTGAAAGACACGTCCACTTGTCTCGCTCAGAAAACATGCAAGGTTCACATCATTTTCGTATTTCTCGCTCCGGGTAACTACATCGTCCTCTGTGACAACTTCAGGAATCCCAAATGTCGCTAATCGTTCCTTGCTCATTCGGTTTTTGACAAGACAAACAACATTCGCACCCAATGTTATTGCAACTGTTGCGAAAATACAACTTATCTCTTCACTTTGATGATGAATTAGTACTTTCTTTCCTCGGATATCTGTAATAATATTCTTGAGAATATGGTAAGAGAACGCCATGGGATAGCAAAGCGAGGCAGCTTGCTGAGATGTGAGGTACTCTTCTTCTACCTTGGCCAAGTAACATCTATCCACAGGAACATAACTTCCGAGCTCATCAAGTTTGCACACACCAACAACCAGATTATCATGCTGAGTTTGATCAACGCTGGAACACAATTTACCCGCTATGGCAACAGAATCGCAGTGTTTTGCTTCTGTCCAGAGGGTTTGAAGGACAGGAACTGCAGAGCGAACTTCAATAAGTCGTTTTTCTGTCATATTCACTTCGGAAACTGTTCGTAAAAACATCTTTTCTGAATTAAATGCCAGTTTAAACGGCTTCTGTTGACCACTACTACTCGATGATGCTTCTTGTTTCGTACGCGTTGCATGATCAGAATTCAATTTTGTTAAACGATTAACATAACGTGTGCTATTTCGATAGGTGATTTCTTCTTCAATCGTTGGTTGTAACAACTCTTGTATCATAGAACGAAAGTCCTGCTCATCTGGATGGCAAGGTAGATCAATCAGCGATGCCTTTGGAACACTGATCTCTTCTGAGAGGGTCCTCCTAAAACCGAAGACAGACGCAGACCAAGGAAATGCTGGTGCAGCATCGCAAGTACCATTCTCGACATCAGACATTGAAGTTACTCCAGAAGTGACGAAAACCATTTGAATATCTTCAAAGACTGATGCTTCTTTTTCTAAAATCACTTGTGAAACTACAAGACAGCTTTCGAATGCAAGGCCATGTGTTAGTATGAAATTTTGACTTTCACCACTCATTTGGCTGGTCTCCGAGGGCAAGAAATTTACCACTATTAATCTTTCACCTCTTGCTTTGCTTTGTAGCACTTCATCCAACAATTGACAAAATACACGTCGTGTTTCCTCCGTACTGTCTTGCATTTCCATAAAAGTTACTTTTTTGTTGCCTGGAAGATACTGACAGAATCGAGTAGCATACCCGCTTTGATCTTTTAGGATTAGCCAAGAGATATGACTCACATTTGCTTCCGATTCGCTAGACAGTTTTTCTTCCGACCACGCCATTGTGAAAGAGGTGCTCTCGAAATCACCTTTCCTAGAATCCTCTGTAATTTTAACGGCGATAAATCCTTCGAAAATCATCACAGGTCTTCCATAGGAGTCATAGAGCATGATGTTGTACTTTACCTCTCTATCAACTTCAAGGATTTGGACATAACTGTACAATGCATCTGTGTAAACTACTTTCCGTATGAGAATAACGCTTTCAATTTTAGATGGCACTATTTTCCCTCCCTCATGCTTGATCAAAATTGCTGCTTGAAGACATGCATCAATGATTGACGGGTGCACAACATACCCTGATGCTTCATTAATGATCTCCGGGGTCGGAGAAATCAAGGCTAGGGCTTCAGTATCATTTGACCATACTTCAGTGATCAAATTAAATTGTGGACCAAAGTCGAATCCTGTCTGTTCATGTCGCTGTTTGACAATATTTGCAGGGCGCTTAATCATTCGTGATTTGAACTCTTCAAAACCACTGGAATATTCATTTGCGTCAGAGGAATGATCTAGATAGAATGCAATGGAATGATATTTAACATACATAAAGAACAATGTGAATAAAACTTGTTGGTGTTTTTTCAAGACACTATTTACCATATAAATACCATGCTTTTATGCAGCATTTTACCTAGTGGTATTATTGAACAGGCTTTATTTTTACCTCCAAACTTGGAGCCATCTGCAACACCAAGCTGTATTGTTCCATCAGAAACGACAATCTCAGTTTTCCTTTCCCCTGTCATTATAATTTGAAATCGATTTCCTTCTCCAGAACGTTGCTCTAGTTGAAGACACGTCCTCATTATGAATGAATCGTTTTCGGTTATCGTCAGCAGATTTTTAAAAGTGATATTATGTACAACAACTGGGGTATTGGGAGAAAAGTCAACTGACATGGCTAATATCGCTTCCACGTAAGCTGCTCCTGGAATCACAGGATTTGGAGTCTCGACAAATTTGTGATCTTTGATGAATGAAACTTTAAACAAATCAACTTCGGATTCCCAAGCGTGTAAACCAGTAAACATTTCGGTTGGAACAGCTTTGCCAAGAAAAGGATGGAATGGAACAGTCAAGTTTTTTTCTTCATCAGTTTCGTTTTCATTTAAGAACTTCACAGCTTCAGGTGGATAACCCTCGCGGTACCAAAACTCTGTCTCTTGCCAAGGATATGTTGGTCGTCGTATAAACGATTTGGACCCCGAGCCTTGCACCTTATTCCATGATATCGGGACGCCACTGGTAAAAAGACGGGCCACACAATTTTGCAGAAACGATAAATGTTGTTCAGTAACTGAGCGTTTAGGCAAAGTCTGGACCACTGCAATGTTGTTTGCGTTTAACGAATTTCCTTTATGATACTCTTGCCAAGTTTGATGAACATGATACGTCAGTTGGGGTGCTGCATTTATTTCTACAAATAACTGATATCCATCGGCAAACATGGATTTTAAAGCAGAGGAGAAGAGAACAGTCTGTCGTAAATTTTTCCACCAGTGTTCAAACGACAGTCGTTTACCAGATACTCGAGTACCAGTGACTGTCGAGTAGAATGGAATGGTTCCCTGACAAGGACGCAACTTAATTCTACTTGCACGTTCAATAAATGATCGCTTGATTTCCTCCATATGGCGGCTGTGGTAAGCTCGTGTGGTCGCCAGTTTTCTCCAAAAAACATTGCTTCGCGTGGTAGTCACGTGTGTATCGACCATCTCCATTGATGCTTTGTCACCAGATAAAACGACGCTCCCGGGACTATTGACAACGGCGATTTGAATTTGATTTTCCAAGTGTAGCTCTTGAAGCATAGTTTCAGCATCTTCTTGAGACAGGCCAATAGCAGCCATACAACCAGTTGGTGAACATTCTTCGTGAAGCTGAGATCGAATTAAAACCAACTGCAAGCCTTTGGACAGACTCAAAATCCCTGATGCGCAAGCTGCAGACACTTCACCCAGACTATGTCCAACAACAGCGGACGGTATAACACCCCAGCATTTCAAGAGCTCTGTTAGTGCGAAATGTACGGCAAATAAAGCTGTTTGCCCGATATGATTTTCGTGAAGACGTGAGGTTTCTTTGGGTTTAACAAGCTCGGTCATTAGAGACCACAGAATGCCTTTTCGTTTGAGAATTGCATCAATCTTCTCAATGCTTTCTTTAAACTTAGGCTCATGAACTAGCATTTCTTTTGCCATGCCATACCATTGTGCACCCTGACCACCATACAGAAACACGACCTTGTGGCGCGATTTTGTTGTGTCGCCCGTTGTGACTTTATCTTTCCAACCGTTTTCTTCATGTGCAAACATTTCCAAGGCTTTTGAAGCTTCCTTTAAAGACTGAAAACTAACAGCCAAACGATGAGGATGTACAGTGTACCTCTCACAAAGAGAATAACATATATTGTCTTTGAGGAGCTCGTCATCATCGGGTTTCATAGCGAGTGATCGAGCGAATTTACTTGCCATTTCTTTCAAAGCAGAGTTGGATGAAGCAGATAATGTCAATATTCTGTTGGTAATACTTCGAGATGGAATAACTGGACTTGGTCTCTGTATAGCTTCTCTTAGGATCAGATGTGCATTTGTACCTCCAAAACCATAGGAAGAAAGAGCAGCTACCCTGGGCTTGCCCCCCTCAGTCATCCAAGGTTCGTTCACCAACTGAACCATCATTTTTCTTTCAGACATTCTAAGTTGGGGCTTGACTTCGTGGACATTGATGGTTGGAACAAATTGAGCATTCTTAATCATCAAGCAGGTCTTTATTAGTCCAGCTAAACCAGCTGTTGACTCCGTGTGGTTGATGTTTGATTTCACCGACCCAAGACGAAGTATTCTTTTACTACTGTTGCCATAAACAGCGGATAACGAGCCCATTTCGACCACATCTCCAATAGCTGTTCCGGTTCCATGCGCTTCTACGTATTGTATATCATCCTTGGACAAACCTGACTCTTCGAGAACCTTTTGGAACAAGGTGGCTTGCGTGATTTCACTTGGTGCTGTAATTGGTATTGCTGTTTGTCCGTCGTTGTTCATGCCACAAGCGACGACTTCTGCATAAGTATCATCTCGATCTTCTAAAGCTGTTTTGCTTGGTTTAATAACAACGGCAGCAACACCTTCTCCTCTACCATATCCATCTCCTTTTATATCAAAACTTTTGCAGCGACCGTCTTCGGCTAGCAATCCAGTTCTGCAGCACGCAGTGTGAAAAAGATTGCCTGTCAAAAGAATATTTGATGCGCAGACTAAGGCTACTTCGCATTCACCAGTTTGAAGATGTGCATACGCGATGTCAAAAGCAGTCAATGAGGATGAGCATGCGGTATCAACGGTTAGACTAGGACCAGTTAAGTTGAGCGTAAACGATATGCGATTGGAAACTATAGAAGCTGCACATCCAGTCGAAGCGAACTGATCAATATCACGAATATTGGCTGGATGGAGAACGAGAGAACCAAAATCGGAATTCATCAACCCAACATAAACACCAGTTCGACATTGTTGTAAATCTTCTAAGCGAAGGCCAGCGTCTTCTATTGCTTCGTAAACAACTTGGAGAAGTATTCGTTGTTGTGGATCCATTAGACGACATTCTGCCGGAGAGATACCGAAAAATTGAGCGTCGAATCTGTCAACATTGTCCAAGAAACATCCTGTCAAAACGTAATGTTTTCCGGGAACTTTTTTTCCTGGATTGTAGTTATCTAAATACATTCTGGCATCGGGTCTGTCCGTTGGATACGAGTTGATACCGCACCTTCCTTCCACCAACATGTTCCAAAATGCGTCTTTAGAGTGTGCACCGCCAGGAAAACGACAACCTATCCCGACTACGGCAACTGGTGGGCGTCGCTTGGCATCCAGAGAGAGATTTGGCTTTTGCTTCACCTCTGCTTTATGAGCAGCGTGTTTTTCTTTGCCTTTGTACCATTTTTGAAGAATTGAATAAATACTCTCTTCTCGAAAATCAAACAATTTTCCCAGAATAGTTAGATAGACAGGTAAAATAACCAAACCGTGTAGCAATCCTAACACGACTATTCCAACAAACATCTTGAAGAATATTCGGAACACGATGGAGGATGCAAACCCTGTCGTCATCATTCCGAGAAATGTGCTCAAACCACCAAGAAAGACACTTCCGCCAATTCTGCCTAGTGCATCCACAACGCGAAGTTCAGGAGATTTAGCTTTGGACGACACGAAATGAAAAACAACATGTGCATTATAATCCACAGAGAATCCTAAAGCCATAACCAGGTTTATCATTGATATCGAGTTAATGGAGACGTCCCAAAGATACATAAGACCAAGCAGTTCAAGTATTATTGCAACGAAACCACATAAAAGGCATACTATTATTACGAAATGGTTCAAAAACAAAGATGATATTAGAAGAATTGCAATACCAGCGACAATTAAATTTCGAATAGTTTCATCAAGCACTTGAGCGAACTGTTCGAAGTAGATAAATGATTGGGAAGACGCAAATGCGCCCAGGTCAGAGGATTGGAAAAGATCTTCTCGTATGCTAATCATCATATCACGTTGAAAATTCGAGGTTGGATCACTTTTGGAATATGCCAGAATCCGCGAAGCTATTAGGTACGTTTTGTCTTCAGAAAATTTCACGTCGTTCGCAAATTTTCTATACTCGGGTGACACAACAAACCGTTGTAGACCATTGTAGAAGTCTTCTTCGACTGTTGTGTTGATATTGTTCGCCTCTCCCCACAAAAGGAATTCTGCCATCCATGAAGTAGTTTTTGAGGTGAAGTGTAGGTTGTTTTTAGCAATTTCCTCTAGATCTAAGTATTTTTGTTGAATTTCTGGGTCTGAGTAATCTATCTGGTTGGAAACAATAATATTAACTTCTATTTCGACATGAAAATGTTCCTCGTATGCGTTAAGGAATGTCCGGTAGTGCGAGTTGTCGGTCGTTAACAATTGTCTGCTGAAAGTTTCATCTATGTTTAGGGCACCAAATATGCCGCCTGCGAGAAGAAGGAAAGAAAACAAGCAAACAAATACTTTGCCAGGAAGACTTGTTATAAGTTTCCCCCAACCTTTCATCACGTTATCCAAACCATTCCTTCGAATACTTGAGCAACACATTATATTTTCAGGGCTCATGAAACATGGAAGAGTATCTCGACGTTTGGCGTTGATTCGTTTAACGTCAAACCACATACACCCAACAAAGAACGTGACCAGCATGATAAAGGCGAATAATATCGCTACTGCTGCGTATGCACAGAAATAGCGAACTGCTGGAAATAGGGAACGACAGCTTACTGCAAATGCAACGAGATCTGTTAAAGTTGTCATAGTAATGGTTGGACCACTTCTAGCCATAGTGCCACTGACCATATGCATCGCAGGAATATTTTGACGAACCAAATCATTCAGTTCATGGAGAATGATAAACACATCGTCTACGCCAATACTGACCACCAGAAACGGTAAAACACCAACCATATTCACAAATGGAACACCTGCTAGCATTACAAAACCAAGAGCACTTGTGACTCCCAGATATATGGAGATCAGGGCAGTAAAGCCCAATAACTGATGGCCAAATCGTGCGTCTCCACATCTTCCGTTAACAACAGAACTAAATATTCCCATAATAGTAAATGTAACTGAAAACAACTTTATGTCAGAACCAGTACTTTCAGACACTGAATCATCAAGGCTTCTTTCAGCAGCATAGAAAACGTTCGCACAAGTTGTGTTTTTGGAAAATTTTTCTGCTCGTTGAAGAAATACTTCCTCCCATTTTAGGATATCCTCTTGTTCTTCATCATCGGTGTTTTCTTTCAGGTAATAAACCATTCTTAAAGCATTCGTAGCAGCTAAATTATCAGGCGTTGCTTTGTTGCCAAATGTGGCGTTGAAATTATCAAAGAGCGTTCTTCCATTAGACATAAGAAATGAGTCATTTCCTAAAACAGTTTTTGTACGTTCTACGATGGTTTTCAAATTCTTCTTTTGGTAATCAAATATTTGTAATGGATTGACGGAGGCGCATGAGTTGTTTCCGCGAAAGCAAAACTTTTCATAATTTTGTATTGCTATGATACTTTCGTGTAAATCTATCATTTCAGCCAAGCATTCTCGAGACAACACTGATTTGTTGTACTTTGGTAGCACAATGATTTCCTCTTGCCGAAATTCTAGCTCAAATCCTGAATCTCTTGCTTTAATTAAATCTCGTGATGCCTCGCTTCCTTCAGGCAAAAACAGATGTTTCACTCTGTCCTCAACGTCCAATGTGAAAAATCCAAACGTTAAAGCAATTGCGAGTAAAAGTGTAAGGAGTATGACCCGGACTGGTCTTCGTGTGATATACGTCGCGGATTTTTCAAAAATCTTTTCGATCAATGCAACTGTCAGTTTACGGAAGCAAGTCCATTGTTCTGAAAATGGCTGCAGACAATGTTTTGATATTTTCTGGGTGCCATGGTCGATTCTAACATCTACAGCAGAAGCTTTCATATTTCTGTAATTTAAAAGAAAATGGCGAAATGTTGGTTATATACTGCCATTATAAGATTTGATACAAAACTAAAATCACGTCAGATGGTTTAAGCCTTGTGATTGGATTATCGTGGACTTTCTTTTTAATCGTGTTTCAACTGGCTTCAATCTATCGTTGAAATTCTGACATGACTGCAACACAAGTTTAGCGACGCGAATTCTTCAGCTAGATTTAATTACAGAGAGTTTAATGCTGGTTTTGATGAGGAACAATTTTACTGACTGTCGTTGTAAGTGTATATTCTAACTGTTAAACATTATCGTCAAGTTTCCTCAATTCTGTACTCCCTACTCGATTTCATCAATTTTACATGAGGCGAATAGTTAATGAGGCTGTCATTAATAGCGACAATCGGTGGACTGTAACTGCACAGTTGCCAGTTTTAAACAATTTACTAGGCCTTTCGACTTGTCTTCTCTACGCCCATTTACACGGGCGATTTTCGATGCGATTTTTCTCGTGTTGAACGATGTGAAAGAGTGGCTAAGAGGCGAATATACTTGGTCCAACGATTTTGCTAATGCATTCGCCAGTCAACCTACTCGATCACATACGCTATGAGGAGAAATATCGCAGCAAAAATCGCCCGTGTAAACGGGTCTTTAAGTTTTTATGATAGATGATTGCGTGGTAGTTTTAACATTTTTCTCGTTGCGTTTGGTTGTGATAGAGAATTCTTCAGCAGTTGTCGGCGGTGACTTCACATCGCATGCAAGTGAGATCACTATGAAAAATGTTGAGAAAGGCAGAGATAGGATTTTTTGTGAAATGAGTTGAAAGTAACACCTTGATATTAGTGATATGGTGATACGCTATTGGCCTATTTACACGAGCGATTTTTGCTGGGATATTTCTCGCGTTGAAGAGTCGAGTGAATAACTAATGAATATGCTTGATGGCGGAAATAAGCCAAGATGGCGGAAATTGAAGCCTGTTTTGTAGGTATGATCCAGGCCCCTACTCAGAAATTCCGTCTGTTTTGTAGGTAACGCCCCTACGCGGAAATTCGCTAAATTCCGTATCAGAAAATGGCTCGTTACTCGAGCTAAAGGCAAGAGTCGTAATTTCGGTCTGTTTTTTTTTCGCGCAAGACGTAGTCTCCCGCGCGGTCACTCTTAATTTTGACCAATCCAATCAAATCGTGAACGCATGTGATTACTCATGATTATCTCATTGGTGTTCAGCGGCGTATTTGACTTCCTGCTTTCTTCCTCCCTACTCGGTGGTTCAATCAGTCATACTCATAGCTCTCTGAGGATTTTGTTATAGCATACAGTAAAGAAACTGTTGCGATGGCGGCCACGCTTTTTTCGCACAAATCTGCAGCTGCTCCTTGGAAATCAAGCTTCTTCGCACAGACTTCGTGCAAAAACGATTGTTCACTGCACGAATGCGATAGGGCTTTGTACAAATACGGCGCTTCTCCTTAGAAAACTAGCTGCTTCGCACAAGTAAAGAACTTCTTAGAAGCTCTACTGCTTCTTCGCACAAATATACTGCTTCTCCTTGATAAAGCAAACCTTTTCCGTACAAATATGAGTTTTCTTCGCGCTAAAATAAACCTTCTCCAGGCAAATGAACGAAATAAAGGCACCACTGTTGACTAACGTACCTTAAACACAAGATTCAGCACTACAGTTGGGATGGGCGATACCAGCTTTTTCAAATCGATACGATACCACTTTGATACCAAGGCTTTTCAGCAGTATCGATACCAAATTTCGATACCGCTACCAGTAAATATGAACGCCGCGGCAAACATCTACGGAATTGTTTTGTGACGGTAACAATACTTTACCATAAAGGGCATTAATTAATACTTCGCTCCAAACATGAAGTTACATAATCACGCCCACTAAACTTCCCAACTTATAATTGAATAATTTATACACCAAAATTGTCAACGCAAAAAATTTCATTAAGATAAACAAGGAATACTAAAGGATTCACATTTTCTTCACGTTTTTCTAGAAATCGAAAGCTCTACATTTGACAATAGTTTTACAAGCATACTAAACGTTCAGCGAGGGTCTTGTTTTATGTTAAAAATGCATTTATCGTTTCCCTTCATCCTGTTAACCTGGCAAATTCCTCCTCATGATGAGCTTGGTTTTCTGTGGTCTTGAATTGTAACGCAATAAATTCACTCACTTCCATATTGGAGTAATTATGGCTATGTGCGTTACCAAGGCAACGCACATCCCGGTTTATTTTTTTGTAATCATTAACAAAACTATTGGTATTTTAGAATATTACAGAATATTAATCAAAGTACTTTTAACGTTCACACAGAAAAGGTGGGGCTGATTCAAACGCCCGTTTCTCTAGACTCTTCAACAGAACAAATTATAGTAAAATATCGTGTCGCGTCATAAACGGGGAGGGTGGCGGGTATGGAAAATTTTTCGAATGCAACTTGCCAGCCAAGGTGTAGGAAAGAATGAGCAATTACGCCCGTGCTTGCGCTTATATAGTGCCACTCCTCTCCGCTTCTGCGCATGACAATCATGTGATAGTCAAATTACTAGTTACAATTGACGTACCTGCATTCTCAGTACAAATTATCTATTTATTACATCTAGGCAGGAAACAATAAAATCTTTATTGGCATGCCAATAATTCCTTATTTTTCAGTCTACAATGTCTGCTAAATCAATATTTACACTGTCGCTAGAGACAGAAACCAAAGGGCTTCTGCAATACGAGAAATTTGAGAAAAAGGCGTCTTAAACAGTGAGCATAACTATAGGAAGAGTTACAAACAAAACTCGAGAAAAAGTCATTAGGCGTATTTTCGTCGGTGTCTGCCTGGTGTCTGCGAGTGTTTTGAAGGAAAAACAATAAAATATGGACTGCAATTACATAAAACTTACTTGTTTATTTCATTTTTAACGTTTTACACAAGCTCTTTCGCCTCCCGTGATTAGCCCACGCAGCAAACACGCATGTTTTATACCTACAAAACGGCCTTCAATTTCCGCCATCTTGGCTTCATCCAATCACAGGCGCTTTCTTATGGAGTTAGCATTCCAGATTATACACATTTCATTGGTATATACCTCCTCTGTGGTTTGATTGCGAAAAGTCTGCTTTGCACTGATGACGGTCCGGGCTTACGGACCGAAAGCTTTGCATAATAAATTTACGTGGTATTTCCACAAAACTGTATATTAGAATAGTTAATCACCATGCAAATATTCAAATAACTTAATATCTTATTTATGTACCAGAGGCTAATCGTAATGGGTTCAGCCAAATCAATAACTAATATCTGACTCCGTGTTTTTCGTATTTCAAATGATGCCCGATAATTTCCCTACAGCGAAAGGTTTTTTCATCATGCTTAACCTATATTATTTCTGCGCGCATTTCTCGAGAAAAATGAACATTTCTAGTTTTCATTAGTTTGTTGGCATTGGTGTTGTTTTCTGTGGGATTAATGTTTCAGTCTGAACCACAAAGTTATTCCTAGTTTCAGTTTAGTTCAAACTAATATTTTCGTTTTAGTTTTCGTTAATTTCTAGTTCAAAGAAGTGATTTTGCTTTAGTTTTAGTTTAGCTCTAGTTCAAATCAGTAGTGCGGTTTTAGTTTTAGTCCTATTAGTAAATTTACTTTACTTTCAGTTTGAACAAAAGCCAAACAGAGCGACCCGAAACACCAAAATAGTTTTGGTTCCAAAATGTTCGACATCCAACAGGCATGTCTCAAACACTTCTCAACTAGGAAATGTGTAATCATCACTGAGATATATATTACCTGGAGAGAAGACCAGCGGCGGATTTTTGATGGCGTAGCTAGAGGTCCTTCTTCCCATGGTAGTGACAATTGACTGTAGAGATAATCTATTTGGCGCGGCGTGCGACAAATTGGCGCGACTCGTGAAAAATGGCGCGACTCGCAAATAAAGGCTTTAGAAAGCTTTTAGCAGGGTGTGATTTGCTATTCTTTTAACCTCGGCCT
>JAOBYK010484787.1:0-13499 GCA_025434845.1 Phenganax subtilis | reverse complement strand
GCTTTTGGATGCAGCAATAGAAGCTCAAAACGGAAAGATTTGTCATGGCATAGACTTCCTTTGTCGAACAAGAAGCTCTTGACTGAATGGCTAGTTAAATTATGTCGGGAAAACACTCCTAAAACTAAAAATTCGTATGTTTGTTCTGAGCATTTTGATAGTGAATGCTTCAAGAAGCGTCTTGGAGGGCAGAGAATTCATTTGAAGCCCAGTTCTGTGGCCACAAAATTCGTTTTCACGGTGAAAAAGCCAGGGAGAAAAAAGCCTTGCTGTAGAGTCACATCCACAAGCATAGCAGCTGGAGCTAAGCGAAAGATAGAAAGGAAAACCTAAAAACTGTTTCTGATGGCGACGCAAAGTCTAAGCAACTTGTATGCGGTGAGGAAAACCATGATTTGTTGGAAATTGATAATCCTGTGGAGCTTGATTTAAATGAACATGAGCTCCTCAGACAGGAACTTAAGTTAAGGGAGGAACAATTGCCATGTTTACATGAAGAGCAAAAAAGAAAAGTTTGAGAATACAATGCAAATACAATGGAGCTAGAAGCTCAATTAAAGCAGAAAAGTAAGATGATACACGAGTTGGAATTATCGAATGGGCCAAAAATATTTAATGTTAAAACTGTGAAGAATAACAACAAACTATTCAGATTTTACACTAGGTTTGAAAATTATGAGATATTTTCAATGGTTCTTGATCTCTTGGGTAGAGAAGCAGCCTCACATTTGGACTACAGGAACAATAATAAGTCAACTTCAAATTCAAGGAGATATTACATGTATAAGCTTGGGTGCAGTAGAACATTGTCTGTTGAGAATGAATTTTTCAGGGTCCTCTGTCGACTAAGAGTTGGGTTGCTTGAAGATGATTTGGCAGCCAGATTTGGGTTAAGCAGACACTCCAAGTCTCACTCGCGTGAGACTCACGCATTCTGGGCTCGTCTCACGCTCTCACGCGTGTTCTTGATAATCGCACACATTTCTGCAAATCATTGGACTGGGAGCAAAAAATGCATAAAAAATTACAAAATGGCAGACAAAACAGAAACTGAAACAGAATTAAGTGAATCCGAAGCAGAAAACTAACCTCAAATGAACCTCTCAAAGGCTTCTAAGTCTTCTGTTAGAAAATTTACTGGTGCTGCACGATATAAATCTACTTTTCAGAAAGAATGGACAACCAAATATAAAAGATTTCTTCATCAAGTTCACAGTAATTTTCATGCTTTTTATTGTGTGGTTTGCAAGAAGGAAGTGAGTGTAAAACATCAGGGAGAAAGAGATGTGATCTGGCACAAAGATGGTAAGGACCATAAAAGATGGGAGAAGAGCCTTAGAAATCAACCTACATTAAACCTAGCTACAAGTAGCAACAGCACCCTGCAATATAATACATTGAAGGCAGAAGTTCTGGCAGCAAAGTTTATTGTGGAATATAATTTACCCATTAGTGTGTCTGACCACGTGGGTCCACTATTCAGGCAGATGTTCCCTGATAGCGATATTGCAAAGAACTATGCTTCAGCTCACACAAAGACAAATTGCATATTAAATTATGCCATAGCTCCTCCGCTGCAAAAAGACTTGATATCAAAAATGAAGTGTCAGCCATATTCTTTAGCAATTGATGGATCAAGTGACAATAACTTGGAAAAGATGAATTCTCTTACTGTACGTGTAATTGACATTAACACTCACAAAGTAGAGGGTAGATTCCTGGATATGTGTTCTACAAGTGCATCAACCACTGAAGCCACTTATGATAAAATGGATGAAGTTTTAAGTAAACATGACATACCTTGGGCTAACTGTGTTGGAAAGTCTGTAGACAACACATCAGTGAATGTTGGGAAATACAGCTCCATAAAAACAAGGGTAGAGCAGTCCAATGATGCAGTGTACTTCATGGGTTGCCCATGTCATATCTTACATAACACTGCTTCAAATGCAGGCAAGGGATTTGAAGAGATAGTCAACTTCTCTGTTGAGGATTTGTCTGTTGACGTTTTCTACTGGTTGAGCACTCTTCCAAGAGAAAGAATCTATTATCTGACTTTTGTGAATTTTGTGGTGTGCAATACAGGCAAGTCAATAAACATGTCAACACAAGGTGGCTTAGCTTGGAGTCTGCAGTAGAGCGCATTTTAAAGCATTACAGTCCCCTCACGTCCTACTCTTTTTCTGCTTCTGAGCCGCAGGCAAGATTCAAGAGATTGAAAAAGTCAATCAACAACCCAATGACTGAAATATACCTGTATTTCTGCCAATCTGTGCTACCTACTTTTACAAATTTCAACCGATTGCTGCAGAGGTCAGATCCATGCATTTTTCTTGTCTATGAAGGCTGTTGGAGTATTTACAAAAAGGTCCTTGGCAAGTTTCTTAAAATTGACAAACTGGAAGTATGCATAAAGGATACCACAGGTGAGTTGGTTTCTCTCTTAGAAAACCAGAAGCCAGATAAAGAACTTTTTGTTGGTATTGTAACAAGAATGAAAGTTAACAAGTGCCTTGCAGATGGTGACATTTCTGACCAAGATGCTAAGAAGTTCTACACTGCTGTACGTGAATTTTACATTGCAGCTGCTAAGTATATGCAGAACAACCTTCCATTACTTGATGACACATTAAAGAATTCACACTTTATCAACTGGGAGGAAAGAAACCAGGCCAGTTTTGAAGAGCTAGCATATTTTGTGCAAAGGTAAGTGTTCTTGTCATTTACAAATGAGTAAGATATTGGGTATGTTTAGTTTACCTCTAATATATGTACCAGATCAATTGGTGAATTGAGAGCTATAGCCGAAGGGAAACTTTGGTTAAATTTATAGGGGAAATATATCTCATTTTAGATATCAAAATATCTTCAACTTTAATGCAAAAGAGAATGATATCCTGTATGATGAGTTTATTGATTATCAGTTGATGAATGACACAGACCTGCCTAAGGAAGTTAAGGAGGCTGCAACTCTACAACTTGACGAAGATAACAAAATTGTTGCTCTTCATATGGATGTGATATGGGGGTATTTAGGAAATTTGAAAGTTAGTGGCTATCCAAGATTTCAGCATCTGAGTAAAGTAGCTAAATTAGTATTGGTATTGCCCCACAGCAATGCAGAAGAAGAAAGGGCATTTAGTCTTGTTAGAAAGAACAAAACGTGCTTCAGGGGAAACCTGGACATTAATAGAACCCTTAGCGCTATCATGACAATAAAGATGAATTCCACTGCACCATGTTTTCAGTATTAAGCTCGTATTTTTTTGAATAAAAGAAGCTAGGAAGCTGGACTCTTTAAATTTTATTCCTTAATGAACACGAGTTAATTCTAATCCTAATTCTAAATACTTTTTTAAAGCATAGTAGTGAATCCAATAGTGAGATTTATCATCGAGGTCTCCCATAAGTTTGTTTTGTCTAATAGGAGCTAAAGGAAGATCTTTAAAATAATCATGTAGTTTTTTAGGTACTTTTAAGTCGACAATTAGAAAACATCCTTCACCTTCTTTTTCACAAATATTTTTCCAATCCTTAATTTCTTCCTCCGTCATCCAATCAAAACCTTCGAAAGGTAATGGAAAACACATGGCGGTTCCATACATGTTATTCATGTCAAGGTAGATAATAAACTTAGATTCGATTTCTGGGTTAAAATCCGACATGTACTTATTATTAGCTTTACTATATTTATAACTAATTATACTTACACCTCCACGTTTAACATCTTTGAGGCTCAAGTGTAGGTCTAGATCTTCGATTAGCTCTAATTTTATTTGGGTTTCTTTTAACATGGCATCCCAACTAAGACCTGGAGCTGAGTAGTACCATGCTGGATCGAGTTTCATATTTTTTAAGGAAGTGTTTCTATAATTTTCCAAGACATCAGCCAAGTGATAAATATCTGTTTCTAAGTATAATTTTTGATAATCATTTAAGTTTTTACATTTAAACTTTTTAAATATCATTTGAGCATATTCATAATCTTCATCTGAAATACCTTCTCCTTTTTAGGATGGAATAGAACTCTTTTTTGGAGGAAGACACGTTTCTTGTAATTTTTTTACATCATCTACATAATCAAAAGGGTAAACACCTTTTCTCGTAAGAAGTTTCCAACTTTCTTTTTTTGGAAACATTTCTTTTAACACGACATGTTTATCATCTGAAAGGTTTCTTGTTAATTGATCTAGACCTTTACTTTGATGTCTAAAACTATCTATAAATCTTAGTTCTCTTTTTACTTCGATAATGATCCATGATTTTTTGTTTTTCATCCACGATGATTTTCTTAGAAAAACTTATAAAATTTTCCGTGTTCTTCGCAATGCATTTTAAGTTTGATTTATCACAACCTAATTTTTCATGAGGCATACTTACTCATATTATGAGCAAATATAGGATAAAAGTTGAAAAATTTTCTTGCATTAAGATTACAACTTTCATGAGCGGCACCTCTATATCTTCCCGTAAAATGACAGTGGTCTCTTACTCTTTTTTTATTAAGTTCTTCTTCACTTGATTTAAGTTCTTTTCCACAATAATAACATGTTGTTTCGGATAAATTTTTTCTTCGTCTTCACGTGTCATATTTAACCCTATATTATTCTTCTCTACAGTGTGATAAATTTCTTTTACGATACTTTCCAAGTCTTTTACAAAACACAAGGCAAGATTATCAGTGTCTAAGATGGTTCTTATAATCTTATAATTTCTTACGTTGTGTAGTTTTTTTACTTGATCTGAGAATGTAACTAATATACCATATGCAGAGAGCTCGTGTTGTTGATATCTTGTGGTGTGATTTCCTTTCTTCTCATTAATTTTTTGACGAGACACTCAAAGTCGAATATGATACAAAAAGGTAACTTATTCATTTTCATAAAAGACTTAAAATACATGCTTTGTTCCTTTTTTGGCATCTTAATTTGACAAGCTTTATGTTTTCTACATATTTCTTCATGATCCTTAAATTTCTTTTTAGGAAATGAGACGGAACAATTAAAACAAACCTCTATAGCCCCATGATGTTTTGTAATACTACTTCTAGCTAATCTACTTATGTTATTGATAACAGTAAAATGATTATTATTCAGTCTTAATAGTAATACATTAACTTTAGAGTTATTCGATCTTCTAACAGGTCTAAATCCAGAACTCTCTCCATGGGCAAAGATAACAATACCTACGTTGGGATTATTTTTTTCAAGAATATCTGCGTGTTTATTCTCCACAGGAAATTCTACACCATTCCAATTTAAGTTTTTTCTTTGTGTTCTTAAAAATCCTGTAATTTTTCCAGGTTCTTTTTTCTTACTATTACCATAAAGTGCTATTAACACGGCCCACATAAAACAATAGTCATCATCATTTTTAGGATTAATAGCAGCTTTTTCATTAGCAATCCATTTAGGTAATGGAGTAAATCCATGAGACTTTAAAGGATTCCATTTCATTTCATGAATTTCGAGTTGAATAATGTCATACAGTCTCCATCCAGATCCTTCTTTTTGATACTTTGCCAGTCTTTGAAGAATGGTAATAAATTGTCAATTAATAATTAGTTCTTGATCATCTCCAGGAAGTAGTTCGTGATATAAAGAACAAAATCTAGCCTTGTGTAAATTACCTTTCTTTGGGTTCTTAAAGTTGGGTTTTTCTATGATACACTCTAATCGAAGTTGTATCTTTTTATTGAGTAAATTCTTGTACAAGTGTAGTAAGGTTTCCTTACATTGTTCTAAGTAAGAGAGTGCATTTTTTCTATAGAGTTTAGGGTTATCATCAGAGTAGATAGCCCAAATAACAAGAGTTTTCCCAATACGATACTTTTTCGTTGATATTTTAATAGTTCTTCTGTTTCTTCAGTTTTAGGAAAAATGTAGCTATTAATATTGTTAAATCTAACAAAGTGCCGCATGCTGAAAACCTCTCGTTTTTGTTTTGTTTTTAAGGCCTGGATCTTTTGTTGACTAGCTTGTCTTTGTGTTTGAAAAATCTTATGAGAAAAATTAGGATCTTTTTTTCTAGCTTCACGTTGTAAAATCTTAATTTTTTTTGTTTTATTTCTAAGACAATAAGTTCATTCTTAAATTGAGTATTAAGTTTTTTCAAGTAATTATAAATTTGTTTTTTAGTTTTAAAAGGAAGCCTATCAGGATCGTCTTTACTACTTTTTAAAAGTTGATTGGCCACTTGAATCGTGGCGTCTCTTGTAAGCTTAGTTTTTTGACCTTTCCTCACACCCATTTATTTTATGATTTTTTAAAAAAATTATTAGAAGGAAAAAATCATTTTTTTAAAGACCATCATGCTCCAAAGCTGAAGTCGGCGTACTTGCTACACTCGTTTCCACCATCACCGCTAAACTCGACTCGTTTTTTACACTGACTGGGATTAGCTTTTGAAACAACACGTAAAACATTTTTATATCTTGAGTTTGTGGGTACTTGTCCTTCAACATAAAACTAATCTCCAAAGGAACAACTTGAACATTGTTAGACATGTTTTTCACGCTTTGAATATCTACTTCTTGGATATCAAGCGTTGTTTCCGTATCATTGTTTAACAAGATACTTAACGCATATTTTATACGAAAATTAGATAGTGTTTGATCATTATCGAACGTGTGACAAATTAACGTTATTTTTGTATTGTCGTTGATCATTCCTGGTAAGAAAATGATGCTAATAGAATAACCAGTATCTGGAGCTGCAGGACTCTCTACGCAGTTGTTGGATTCTTATAATGAAAATTGTATAAGAACTTATTCTTCGTTTTCATTGTGGCTATTTTATTTTTGTTTTTTAAAGCTAATTGACGATTTGTTGTGATAAGATTTTTGTTTGAATTTATACTCGTGGTGTTTGTCGAGATATCGTTTTGATTGGTTTGGATATCATTTTGATTGGTTGTAATGTTGTTTTTGTTTGTCTTACTTCATGTTTTATTGGTGTTAATTTGAGCCTCAAAGGTGCTTAATTTTGTTTCTAATTTTTCTTCAATATTTTTTATTTTTTCCTCAATATCCTTAAGATCACTATTTTTAGTGAAGCCATAAAACAAAGCCATTTATTGAGGGAAAAAAATGTGTAATAATATTACTATTACACATTCTAAAAAAGTTGTTTGTTTTTTATGTTTTCTTCGTCTTTACATCTTCAAAGAAAGTATAGTTATAATCAAGATGGTTGTTTATTCTAAGTCCAGTGCCATTTCTTCCAAATCTAGAAGTAACTCCACATGAACTTTTTTTCTCTATTTTTTTAATCATTTCTCCAGGATTTTTTGGATCGGGAACGAGATATTCTTTTCTTTCTGATTGTGTTAAACAATTTCCAATTTATTTGTATCACAAAATAATTAAAGGGCCATCTTAAACAAATCACAAGCTTACTCCATTTTTTAGTCTTGAGCTGTGTTTTGATCTTTTTTTTTATCGTTGTCTACACTTTCCAAGTAATTTTCAAACACGAGATTCATATAATGCTTACAAGGATTATAAAAACACAAGGTTACTAATGTTATCTCGATAAGGCTTAGCAATAGAGTTTAATTGTTGTGTAATTACGATCGTAATTAGTCCATAATGTCTAGCCGAAAACTCTAGCTCCACCCACATACTTGTTCTTTTCTTAACAAATTCTGTAGAGGCACAATCGTCTAAAATAATTAATGATTTCGTACCTTCACTGGCTTGAACACGTAAGTTTAAAAAAGACTCTGCCTCCGATTGTAAACAATTAATTACAAAAAAATTTTCTTCTTGATCGTAGCTCCAATCTCGATACGTTTTATTCCATTGATAAGTAGGACAAATAAGACAAATCGACTGAAACACGTTCATACAGTCTTTTTCTAACATGTCGAGTAAATATTTTGTCTTTCCACAACACATGGTTCCTACGATAATCATATTAAAACAATTATTAGACTCAGTTTCTTTTTGTTTTATATGTTTTGTTTGAATACTTTTTTGTTTTAAGAGCTCGAAGGACTTGTATCCTTGAAATTTTCTTGATCGTGTGATGGTGCACATTTATTAAAGCTGTAACCAAACTCCTTAAAAAGCTTTTTCATGGCCATGTGTTTTCCTACGATAATAGATCCAGAACATAATCCCATCAAGGGAATCCAAGGAGTAACTAAGCATAAAAATTGAATGAGTTCGTTTAAAAGTAGTTCATTGTCTAAGAGCTCACATGAAAGGCTTTCACTACTTTCAACAAGCTCAAAGCTTTCTAAAGTCTTGCCTAGTTTCTTTAAAAGTGTTCTTGCAATGAGTTTATTAGCAGACTCTAGTTTTTTATACTCGTTCTTGGATTTAATTCTTTTTAACGTTTCTCAATTTGCTTTTTTAAACATACTCAAATTATATTTAATCTCACCTTTCTCGACGAGCTCAATTAATTCTTGTCGAAGTTCTTGAAAAAATTCTAGATTTTCATCTTCGTACTTACTCATTAAAAGGATTTCTTTTTTTTTTAATTGCACGTTGTGTTTTAATAATGAATCGCTTGGATTCGTCCAGCTTCAAAATTAAGTAATCCATCACTAATCACATAAATTCTACAAACTACGTTGACTGTGGTAGCCTTTTTCTTGATCTCCATTAGGATTCGATTTTGGGTGTTGATGAGTTTTTTTCCCATGCCTACCACGTTTTTATCTCGAATCGTTCTTAAGTCTATTGCAAGTGCAAACTTATCTTTGAAGAAGTTTTGTACATTCACAGGCACAGCTCCATTACATGTCTCGACCGTTTCAAAAAACGATCAGCCTTGGTATAAAAGTACTCTTTTTTTATGCCTTGAGAATAAACATTATTAGGGACTCCTTCGATCGTGACCTTAACGTTTTCAATGTTAGGATATATAAATTCCTCTGAATCGGTGATAGATTTATTTCTAAATAACATCACCACAGCTGTCATGCTTTTTTGAGGAAGATTAATCGTTTCGTTGATAATTGTTGAGCCTTTATCCCACTCCTCTACCTTTAAACACGTAACTTGTTTGTAGCTTAAGCTTTTTCCCACGTTGAATTCGTCTAAGGCTTTCGATCATTTTTGTATTCTAGTTCGATCTTTTCTAAGCTATAACCCTCTACACTTTCACTCAATCGAGCCTTCATAATTTTATTGGCTGAAGGAAGACTTACTCAATATTGAAAGGTTTGACCCATACCATAAGGAGCCATAACACCATGATCTCCTAAAATTTTATCTAAAAGTATTTTTTGCTTTGTATCATAGATAGAAAACACTAAGGCATCTGACACTTTTTGAGCGTCTCCAGTCTTGGCTCCAGAATCGTCTTTACTTATAAGTTTTCTTGTATTTTCATTGGCAAGCCCAAATTGAATGAGCTTGTCTTGTTCTGTATTTTGTAACCATAAATCCTTGTACACTTCTAGATCAGAGTGTTTATTATTATCATACACGGTCTCTCCTCCAATCGTTACGACGAGCTTATCTTGTAAAAGTTTACTTAGATTATTTAAAAACCACGACTTGGTATTGGCATTCTTAAAATCAAACTTTAAACATAAACTTCCAGGCACTAAGCATGAGTCCGATTTTAATTTTGGAATGTCCACATAAAGTTCTTCGTTAGGATTAGCTTGATTTGGGTTAAATGTAATGACGTGCTTGGTACGTTGTCCTTTAATACTCAACATACTCGTTTTTCTAAACTCGGGTTTAAAACTTTGTTCGGTCCTCATTTATTATAGGGAAGAAAAATAATTTTAATAAACTTTCGTGTTATTGTCATGAACCAATTTTTGAGGGCTTGTGAAGACCTAATTATTATAGGGCTACTCGTCTATTTTTTTCAAGTTCTTTTGAAAAGTAAAGACTACGTACATTTTATTACTCAAGTCATCCTTCTCCTTAGAGATTTTTATAGAGCCTGGATTCTAGTTGTTTCTTTTTGTGCTCTTGTTGATATTTTTAGTCTAACTACTCGGTTTTTACTTTAGAAGAAGAATAAGAAGAATAAGGACTAATATTAAAACAAGAAAAAAAAGAAATTCTCTTATGAAAGAAAAAATATTTAAAAAGTATTATAAAAAGTATTATTAAAAACTCTAGAAAAATGGTTTAACTAAGGCACCTTCTATTTCTAAACCCTTACTTAAACTGCTTTGAATAAAACCTTGAGTAGGCTGTTGTAAGAGTTCGGGAAATTTTACTTTATGAGTTACACCAAAATAAGTAAGAGCTAATAAAAAGGCATGAGGAGGAGGTAAGCCCAAAACGAAACTCACACCTGTGATAGAAACCATCAAAAAAAACCTATTACTTTTTCCAAATCATTCGTGGCTTCTCTTATTTCTGTTTTAATGGCTTTGTCCTCGGTGTTAGGGTCTAACCCGTTCCACCAACAATAGATGGAACTTATAATGACTCTTATAATAGTATTTTCTTCATCTTTCTCTATAATATTCTCAATAAAGTATAGATTCCTATGAATGTCATCCACTTGATAAACTATTTTTCGAAAAACCTTGTCATCTTGTGCTTTTAAGAGTTCTTTTTGAATAATAAGACATAAGACGTACCACTTGTTTAAAGCATAAAAATAAACTTTTCTATTCTTTACAATCTCTCGAGTTTTTCTAACAAGACTCGTCATTGATAATAGTAAATTATTGACATCATGCTTAAACTCTTGAGTAGGGTCGGGGGTTTTTCCTAATCTTTCGATAAAATTGTAAAGACGTTCACCTATTTTTTTAAAAGCTTGATTTAAAAACTCGCTCATTTATTTAAAAGTAAGAATCAGGACTAAAAAAACTAAAGCAAGTCCTAAAACAAAGTAAAACCAAAACTTGTTCCAAGTCTTATTTTCATCTTCTTGAAAAGGGTGTCATTTTGTTTGTCGAGCATGTTTTAAAAATAAGAACCACGTAGTTATCCATAGTTTTATAGACTTGCATAGGTCATGAAAAGAGGAGAAAATATCGAGTGTTTTTAAGATTTGTTTTAAAGAATCAAGCACGAAAAATGGAACGTCTGTGAGGAACCAAGAAGTTTCCCAAATAACATTTACCATCATCATTATTACTTTTTTAAAAAAGAAGAGTAGATCCAAGTTAAAGATCATTTCGATTACTTTTGGAGTAGTGTCATCGCCCTTCTTTCCTTTATCTATACTTTTTAAAAACTCAAACACCTTTCCGATAAAACTTAGACTTTCTTCATAAATAATATTTAAACCTTCAGAAAAACTCGTCATGATAAGATCTATTCTTTATAAACCTTGATAAAACATCTCTTCGATCAACTTAAGTAGTTCCATAAAGTCCTGCGTCATCTTGAACACGCATGGAACAAATATGTCATAAGTACCATAAAAAACATGAAAAAGATCGGATAAAATCTCTGCAAGTCTATGAAAAATGTTTATGATAATGCTTTTATAAAACAAGCTTGTATCAGAATCGTCTTGATCGGATTCGAGCCAAATCCAATTTTTAGGTTCATACCAACTTTCTTTTGTGTTCTTTTTTTCCATTTTATTTAAGGAAAATAAACCTTATACTTCCAACGTAAAGTGATTATTATTATGACAAGGATAAACATTATTTTTAAGAAATGAGTTCTAAAAAGGTTTACACCTTGTTCTAGCTCACTTAACGTTTTTACAAGTGGATCTAGTAACACGCTTATACTTTTTGTGGCCGATCGAGATTGAGCCAATAATTTTTTTGAATGTTGTAGCACGTCTTTCACGTCCTTGACAACGTTTTTAGAATGCCTTGTAATCGTAATGATTAAGGAAATAAAATCTGTTAGGACCCCCGTAAGACCTACCCCAATCTTAAACTTATTATGAAGTAACCATCGACAAACTCTTTGAAGCTTAATAAGCTCATCTCTATCGATGTATTTTTCTAGAGACTCTTTCACTTGAAGTAACTTAAGCTTAGCTCCATGTTGAAATCTAAGTTTTTCTTTTGAAAGTTCTATCATTTTAAGAATGGTCTCGATAAATTCTCGATGTTTAGGATAATGTTCATTGAGTAGTTTTCTTCTCCAATACTTATTGTCTTGATCGAGTTGGTCGAGTTTCTGCTCGTTGGTATCACCTTGAGGATCTAAAATTTGATTGACTTCTAGTAGTTCTTCGCCCGAAAAAACGTTAGACTCTTCGTGTAAGACAGGATTGAGAAAAAGTGCTTGAATAATTTTTTTATTTTCTTGACCTAGTTCTTCCGAAAAACCTTTTGAAATGTCCTCGATCATAATGTCTTCTTTAGCCGCTTCCTGCACCATTTCTTTAAAAGAAGAAGTTTTACTTATAGACTCTAGTTCGATCATGTCTAAGATTTGAGACCTTCCCGTGTCTCGATACTCTTTTCTAGCTTCCTCAGCTAACGTATTAAATTCTTGGATAAATGCTTCAAAGTCTGGATCTCGATCATACACAAACTCTCCCAAGTTATTTCTTTCTAGTGATAGGTCTATTTCTAAAACTAGCTCCTATGACCTTATTATCATCCACAAGAAGTTTAAACTTATCTAAAAGTTCTTCAGAACGCTCTCCATCTTGTTCGTCAATGTCGATTCCCATGCAATTTTTTAAAAATTTTTTTTATAAAGAAGAGGTTTTTCTTCATGATTAGGTCCTAATAAATTGTTTTTATTAAATTCGATAGGAGAATTTATTCTAGTCTCTTCCCAAGAATAAGACGTACTTTGCTCTTGATCAGGATGAAAGGCTGGATTTAAAATATCAAGTCCTGGCCTTTCTTCTTGATTAAACTCATCATTATCTTCAAGGTCATGATCCCAAATAAAATCTTGGTCGTGTTCGCTTCGCTCAAGTTCGCTTCACTCAAGATCTTCTACGGGGTCTTTAAAATCAAACGTAGGTTTTTCGTCCTACATGTTGTATCCACTCGTTTCCATTTATTTAAAGAAACTTATTCTTCTTGAGGCTCTAACACTAAACTGACCTCAGTTTCATAAAATTTCCCAAATAATTCTTGATCATCGTCGAGGTCTTTTAAATGATACATGATGGGATCTCCATAAGAAATACGATGAATTATCATAGATTTCATTTCCAAACGTTTGTCCTTCTTTTTTAAAAGCTTTTTGAGCTTGTTCTCCATAATAGAGTACTCAAACTCGATCACCTACGTCGTATTTAGGCTTAGGAAAATTAGTTTGTTTTCTTCCGTAGAGATTAAACCAAACTTGTTTAGCGTTTGTCTCGTCTACCTCAGAAGGTTTCATTTTTATACTCGAATGAAGAGAGTTATTATAGTTTTCTATAATGTCGTCTAAAATATCGTACCACACTTGCGTATTTTGTTTAGAAAAATATTTTGTCATAATACCTTTTAAGGTTCTATTCAATTGTTCTACCACAGCAGCTTTTTTTCCTCATCTTTCATAATCTTTTTTGTAAGTAAGTAGTTAAAAAAAAGCCGATTTCGCTCCATCCTCTCCATCGATTAACTGACTCGTTAATCTAGAACTAAATTCA
>JAOBYK010484565.1:0-13505 GCA_025434845.1 Phenganax subtilis | reverse complement strand
AGCAAGTGATGTCGTCAAGGAAAATTGTCAAGGAAAAATTGTCCGTCTGTACGGGGCTTAACACAAGGCAACAGTTAGTTGGTGATTATATTAATTAGCTGTAGTCTAATGGTAAATCTCTGAAAACTTCATATACTTAGCTCTCAAATTCAAAATGTGAACAGCGCAATTGGGAGCGTCAAGACGAGCAGCATGAATGCAACAAAAGTCGTAGAGAACCATTTTGAGTTGGCAAAGAAAGAAATAATAGCCGCATTGGAAACTCGAAAGGTGTTTCTGCTGACAACAATCAAAGAAATTGAGACACAAGACTTGGAACCTTTGATGAAACTGAAGCAACAACTTGATAGTGACCTAGCTAATATGAAGAATTTAATAACAGAAGGTAGAGCATACTTAAAGACATTGTACACTAGTGCAAACTTGCTATTTTAGTCATAAGAATGAGATTCTTGTGCAGCTAATGAATGCATCATACAATGAAATAATTTTGGTCAAGCCAATAAAAAAGGCTATCCATCACCAAAGCTGGAGAGAGCATTACAAAATTAGTAAAATTTCAAAGTTTCTTCAGAAAATGTTGTAAAATGCGGAATGTATAGCAATGCGGAGTGTGCAAAATCTATATATTTTAGTATTGTGCAGTCGAAATTGTAATAACTTCCTCAAAAAAGCTATGAATTTCAGCCTTGTAATATAAAAATATACAAAATTAGCCAACTTCACTTCACATGGCTACATTTTCCAGCACTTTACAATGGTTTGCAACCAAATATTGTGATTTTACTAATTTTATGATGCTGTGGTACTATTTTTGTCTAGAGAAAAATTTTTTTTAAGACGTAATGGGTCCATTGTGTTTTGATTGCTTTGCTTTTAAAACTTTTCAGGGCACAATATACTAGAAAAAGAAGATGATTTGGTTATGAAGAATGAAAAAGAAATAAAGAAAAAATTGCAGCCAATACAGAAAAGGTACATTTGAAATACTTGGAAATGAATGAACTGGCAGCATAGCTTAGTGGCACAAGAGTCTTACATGTTGATTATTGTATACTTCTCAGTTACCCAGATATGCCATGTGTGGCTCAAAACTTGTCAGTGAGTATTGAAGAATCTGAAGTAAGCAACATAATTGAGACAGTTCAGAGACTTGGTGAGGTCCAAATGTTGGGTTCACTGCAAATTATTGAACTAGTTGAACAAGCTGGTGGCATTCTGGTGCAATGGGACGAGGTATGATGAAATTACCATCCTTGTAACTGGAAACTATCACACCTGGTACAACGAAAGTACAGTATGAAGATTGCCAATTTTACTAAACCTTGTCCTTTAATTTCATAAACTAGACGTTAGTCGAGAGTGAGTCGTTTACTGAAGGCAGTGTGGGGACGTCAGAGTACATGCTACAATATTGTCAAGCTGATAATAAAGTGAACTGTGATGATGTGTTCAATACCATTTATAAAGGCGAACAAATGTCCTATCTTGTCACAGATATTGAGCCTCATGTGACTTACACATTCCGTGTTTGTGGAAGGTCTGCAAACAAGGAGAAATGGGGGCCTTGGAGTGCATGCAAGAATGGTGTGACATCACTCGAGCCACATGGTAAGGGCTTAAAGCTTTTAAATAGTACTAGATGGCATCCTATGGGATATTTACCACTAACTCATTATAAATTTCTTTCGCAGAATGGTCATTGAAAGATTGCAAGAACGAGAAAAGAATTTCTATTTACCAGTTGAGCAACGACAGACGTACGGCAACCAAAGTTTTTCCCGAAAGTTCGAGAGTTCTACGTTCTCGTTCAATGAGTTACATTATTGGAAATACTCTTACATTTACAGTAGAAGAAACAGGTGAACCTTCGGCAAGTGATGTCATTGGAATGATCACCCAAAATTGTGTCATTGATAACACACAAGTGTTACAAGGTCCTGAGTGTGTTGGGGTGAATTCGAAGGGAATTATTCATGTGAATGGAACTAACATGACAACGAGACTGCCTCCTTTCAAAAGAGGCACCCAAGTCTCGTTTGAGGCACACAAAGTGTCTAGGCAGAAATTACGAGTTTCTGTGAGCGTAGATAACAAGGAAGTGACTTTAGACTGGAGTTTACAAAGTGAAGTAGAAAAGCTGTATTTTGCAATGTGCTTTGGACAATCTGGCTGGCAAGTTACTATAGGATGATGTTATTTACATAAATTACAGTAAAGTCAGTTTAAATGGCAATTATGCTCAACCTATCAAACAGCCAACTTACTCAAAACATCCCATTTAGTATAATTGTGGTTAAAGAAAATTGCTAATACTTGTAGTAATTATGTTACTCTAAAGACTAATTGAATTGCAATCAATAAAATGTTATTTATATTCCATTTTGCCATGAAATTAAAAAAATAAGCACAGAGCATTGCTCAAGCAAAAAAATGAAAAAACACACTGTTTGGCGATACATTCACAACTTTTCGTACTAAGGCAGACTAAAGCAAAACTTGGTCATAATCAAGTGCTTTTCCCACAAAAAGCCATCAAAATTCTGTTTAAATTTCCAGGCACACATTTATTGTAAATGCAACTATAAAGACCAAGACTCACCGAAAATATGGAATCAGATAGGATACATCCAAATAAGACATCTTTATTCATCCGAGGTGGAAATAACTTGGACTTCTACTTTTTCTTTGGCTTTGATAAAATCCCATCAATTTCCATTTTAATAAACACTCTGAAACTGGGGTCCTCAATCTGTTTCAGTGCCTCATTAATTGCTTCATTAGACACCCCATTGGAGAACTCCTTCAGCTCCTTAGCATATTCAATCCATATACAATTGGCACACCCACTCATACAACACAGCTCGGGTGGTGGGGGCGCAGGAGGGGCATTTGAAATTTTTCTTAGCAATGCTACAAGGAAAATGAACTCCACTTAATACCCAGCTCATATCCAACTAAAGACCCAACTTTGTTCCCAGGCTTTTTGAACTGGGCTCAGGAACTTAGGTTTCTACTCCAGAGACCAAAGCAGACACACACGAATGAGATTGCTGAAGATTTTGAAACATTTTCAACCAATTAGAAAAGAACGACTTTCCTTTCAATTCCTCACAAAGTGAGACACTTTACACATGCTCACTACACAATTTCATTTACAGGGGGCCCTGATTTTAAATTGTAACCAAGACTGAAAATATTGCTATCAACTTGATACATAGAAAGTGATTTAAGTTTAAATACAACAAGAAATATTTTGATCATGTCACGTACCCCTGGCTGTTTGAAAACGTTTGCATAATTTTAACGCCATAAACAACTAGTCTGTCAATCAAAATATAAAGCAAAGTTGTCAATTTTAATTCAGAAATTTTCGGTTACATATCTCACAAACAACACAGAGCAAACTGTTCAAAGTTAAAAGAAAGTTTAAAGTACACACCTTTTCCCAAAAAGGTCTTCAAATTACCTTTCTAATGCGGCTTCTTTCGGTCAAAATTAAGCCAAAAATATTAGGTTCGCCATTTTGTTTTGTTCAACTTTCGTTAGTCCTACCCTTCCATATGATTGGTTGATTCAAATATCACGGGGGGGAGGGACAATGAAGGAGTTTTTCCCGCAAATTATTCAATGAAAGACACTATTCAAAAAGAAAACACTCTTCTCCTTTAGTATTCTTTATTCCACTTTCCTCTTTGACTAAGAGTCTTGTTTACAAGCTGGTCGAGTTGCCTTTTAGATAAAACAAACAGAAGTTTGCTCATGCGTACGACAGTAAAGAAAAAGTTGTTTCTGTTGCAGGGCAGAAGAGTAAAGGAACAACGGAAGTTACCAAAATTTGCAACATTTGTAACGAACAAACGTGCAACAAGTTGTTTATGACAAAGAGCAAGTTACACAGCAAAAGTAGAGAAGATATCATTAAAAACCTCTGTAAATTCACAATTAAACTTGTACTTTTTAAAGAAATATATTTTAAATTGATACAACCTATAACATTGTCCAATGAAATCTCTCTAATAATAATAATACACTACAAAGCGTTGTTTACATGTAAATAGTAAACAATGCATTTTACAATAAATAAACTATCTACATCAAAACGACTCAAATTCTTGTGATATCTAAGAACAACACATCAACTAACGCACGAACAGCGCAAAGAACTAAAAAGGCACTTGTTGATATAGGAACAACCCAAATTGAAAACTACGTCGGCGAATACGCAGTTAGAACAAGACTGAATTGCTTAAAAACTTTAACAGAACATTGATGCCAAACAAAATTGAAAACAATTACTATTGGTAGTTAGATTTCAATGAACAATATTGAACAATATACGATGGTCAACAACTTGGTTTTAACAAGGGCACCAATTAACTACGTACTAGTTTCGTATGTTCCAATATAATTTGAGCTGTTCACATATCAAAAGGTTCCCATAAAATAGTATCAGTTATTTGAAAACATGAAGTTTCCAATTAAAGGACCTAATGTATTTAACGGTAGAACAGCATATATATTTTTATAGACACTGAGAAATTAAAAGCTAATCTTTTTGATATTTTTTGAGAATATTTCATTTCGGCAGAAGAAGAAGAGTAAATGAAACGCTCAATACTAGTTTTCATTACGAGCAAAAAAAAATATTGATTCATTCAAGATTTGTTTTCCCCATCCTACATATATTTAAACGGCACCAAAATTTTGAAATAACCTACTTTATGAAACATTACTATAAAAAGTATATATATTATTGCTCAAGTTAGACTAAATAGTTCTTAACAACATTTTTTACCTTATATAATTTGCTAACGACGCACTTTTTCCCTTTAGCCTCTTGATATGTTCATGTATCAAGGAGGCTCTATCCCAACCTTCACAAGCACCTATATCTAGGTCAGGGATTACAGAAAGCCACCGAAACACATCGTACTTAGCTCGTACCAATCTTGTCACAACAACACAGTCTCGAAAAGAAGTGACGTTACTAAAGCCTCGTACAGATGAGCAATTTTCCTCTGACAACATTTCCTGAATGAGTAACTAGTAACTTGCTCGTGTGTGCGGCTAAGTTAGATTCTCCTTGGCAGCAGTAAGGGTAACTGTCGCAGGGTAACTTGTCAAAACAAAAATTGCTCGTCTGTGTGGGCTGAAGACAATTAAAATTTGTTTAAAGCATAATTGTTGCCAGCGATACTTAGAAAATAGTTAAATATATTTCTATTTTAACAACACCCTAACTAATTTAACGATAAGAAAGCTTCAGTCCATTGCAAGATTAATTCACCCCTAGGACTGGAATAAATTTACTTCAATAACGTTAGTTACTTTTGTTTTAAAAAGAAATTCCTTCCGGTAGAAATCGATAGAATTTCAAAAACTTGTCCTAAACATGCAATGGAATCGAAACTCTCCATTATTTCTTATTGTGCAAACAACCTAGGGGATACAATTTTATCGAATAGATTTGACGTCATCTCTGTTGCTATGCATCAAACACTCCATTAAAATCGCAGCCGGAACAATCGGCACAATAAAACAGTTGCACTCAGCTTAGGGCAGCACAACAACGTATTATAGAACAATCATTAAACACTAGAAACTAAATACGCCCAATTAAAATGGACAATTATCTTTTGTAAAGTGCTAACAAACAACTAAACGCTTCTTTAAATAAATTAATTAATATTGGGACAGTTCCTACCATTCCCTAACCACCCAACCATTTATTTGATACAACTGGCCAAAAACTTTGCCAATTTTGTCGTTTTATTTTGGCTATTGCCTATATCAAAGTCAGGGATTGGACTAATTTCAAGAAGAGTTGTAATATACCTCCTTCTATAATAACTTTATCTTTATGGACAGTTAAAATATCAAAAACAGATTAAAAGAGGATTTGCCAGTTTCTTCTCTTTCACGTCATTAAACCGAAGTTTTGCTAGTTTGTAAGTCCATGAAAATGAAGTCTACACGAAAAGATATACAAGAATTCTTCCCGAAATGACTCAAATATAATACATATGTACAACCAATGACGTTGATATAGATAGTTTACCAATCAAGTTTATCGAACTGTACACTCGCAATGCATCCACTTAATGTCAAGTATAGTTACTAAAGCTCGTTTTTCACTACGCAAATTTGTGCGAGTAAAGAATACATCTAGCAATGTGGTTAGTCCGTTCAAGACTCTTTCGCAGCGAAATATTTGCAAGCCAATCCTTTTCGTAGATTTACTTTTCGCTCGAACAAATTCACGTAGGGAAAAACATGTTTTGTGAGCTCTATAACAGGAAAAACCGGCTTCACTGTACAACAATGGCAAGCTTAGTTAGGCTGGTAGAAACAGGCCCGCATATTTGACTTTTTATAAACCTAGCTCGATTCGGATTTTTTGCGATATATGTGTGTGACACTGAGGGCACTGCAGGAGACTAAGAGAACAGTTTTCACAAACAATACAATGATTACAAGGGCACGTTACCATACATCTTTTCTCTGTCTTGCAAACGACACAACTCAACCATTCACGACAATATATTATCTAAAAAAGCAGAAAGTATATTATAATTTGTAAAAAGTTATAACCTGTATCAGGACTTAGATATGGAGACTCGGCCCAAGTCTTTGGGCTATCTTTTTGTTCATGTTTATGCAATCTTGTGTATGGTGAAGGCATAGTCATTAAACGCCACTTACCCTATCTAATCTCTCACTATCCACTCGTAACTGCTGTTGTATTTGTTTTAAAACGCTCAGAGATTCCTTTTCAATATTGCTAGATTTGTTTAAAAGTTCAAGATAAGAACGTTCACCAACACCAGCGCTTCCCTCTGCTTGAATGGCAGGTGTCTGCAAAATGAAAAAATATATTACTTTGTGTAATGGTGTTTATAGAGTAAGATTATAAAATGCTTATACGAAGGTCAAAGACCGTATATATTCACAATATTTGAATAATTCAAAGCGAATTGTAATATATCTTCTTATGCAACAACTTCAAATTTTATAAAAATGCACATTATCTGATCTTGACAAATTACCTTTTCAATTTTCAAAGATAGTTCCAGTCTCTCTTGCTCAGCTTTTCTCGCACGGCTTTCAGCCTGATCAGCCTCTTTTTTCCAGGCCTCGCATGCTTGCCGTGCTTTTGTCCACGCTTGCTCCCAGGAAGCCAGCTTTACAAGCGCGGCCGAGAGCTCTTGAGACAACTTCTCGATGTCTGCTTGGCTACCAGACAAGGCGAGCGGCGAAGTGAGCTGGGGTGAGGGGTGCTGTTGCGGAGAGGGAAGGGAGTGGCCAAAAGCCTCACCCAGTAATCCCCCGGGGTAATTTCGCATCGCAGGACTGTTTCTGTACAAATTACTCTCCTAAAATAGACGCAACGGGGAGATTCAAGGTCAGAAGAAATGGATAAGTTAAAATAGCAAGAATAGAACTTAGACATTCACCACTTTTGACGAGAAAGGTGAGAATTGATCCCTAGGTGAACACGGTGACTGAGGAGTGAACGATTGTTGGGGAGAGGGTTCCGATATCGCTCCAGGGATAGACAATGGTGGGGTAGATCCCACAGGATTAATAGATAACCCTTGGTAGGCGCTAGTGAACACATCAGACCCAGGCAGAGCTGAGCTACCGTTTAGTTCCTTCTCAAGGTCTGAAACATCGAAGTCATCAAAATGCAGTTCATCCAACGCTCGTTCTACAACGGATTCCACAGTGTCAGCCGCTGGATAAAAAGGAGTGGCGCTCACAGAAACTGAGGTCACTGGAGTAGAAGGTACTGAACCAGTTGAGGAAGATGATGAGAGCGTACCACGAGTTGAAGACAGCAGAGACTAAAGCAAACAATCAAAACATCGTCTGGAGTCCCATGGAGAAAGATGATTTAGAGTTAAGCCTACATTCCCCTGTCACGTTTTTTCACGCACATGAAAGTACAATTCCTTCAAATTTTTCTATTTTTTGTAAATACTGTGACAGATAAAAACATTTTCGTTTAAAACATTAAATTCTACGTATATTCCATCTCGTGGTTATCTGTAAACGATTGTTAACTAGTACACTTTAAAGGTTTTTAAAAGGCTTGTGGAAAAACATGACAATGGAAGGCAGCCCTGAAACAGGACAAATTCGTCTGTAATAAACAAAGTCGAATTAGCGTGCAACAAACTAAAATTGCCTGCCATTGGAAAGAATAAGAAGTTACTGCAGATAGTAACCACTGTGCTTTTAAAGAATGGGTTATATCTTGTTGTAAATAGAAAATGCCAAAGAACTACTCCCGTTACCAACCTGCCTTCTTCGAGCTTTCTCTGTTTCGTCCAAACCGGGATCAGTTTCAATTGCAGCAAGTTTATTTCTAATTGTAGTCTAAAAAGATACCATAAAACCAACAAATTGTCAACAGGAGCAAATGAACCAGTCAAGAAACTTGTTTAGAGAAACTGTGTAAGAAAATCACACTCACAAAGTCATCGGTATCTTTCAAACTGCTTCTAGACTCTGATCGTTCTGAGCCTGGTGCTCTAGGATAACTTCCAATCAATGGAGTGTCACCAGAATAATTTGAAGACATTGATAAAGATCTTGAGGTCTTTGGTTGAGGAACGGTCACATGACTCTGAACTTGACTTGGACTTGTCTGAGATAGACTTGTACCAAACTAAGGGGGGAAAAGGTTGGAGTCAAAAAACGAGGCCCATCATATTCATATTTTTCAAAAATAGTTTGAGGGTCAAAGTTTTGAAAACATCAACATGCTTGTAGTTTGTGACATAAGTGACAAATTAATAATGTAAACTCACCTGACCATAGTCATGTTCATCCAGTACTGAAAATTCTTCTGCAAAATACAAATTATACTTTCTTAGTCAAGGCTAGATCCTCTACAACTTGAGATATACCTACTTTGTTAAGCCTTTATAAACTTACGTTCCACATGGGCAAACGCACAAAATGGTCCACGAGGACAATAACCAGTTTGCTGCATATCATTGCACTTTGTTGATTTATATATCTGAAAAAAGTGGCAAGAGGTTTCTAATTAGTGTCAATTGTATGCCTCTCCTTATTCATACCTTTGAAAATGCAAAAGGAGATACATGCACATCCTTGTATTGGAAATTTTCTTCAAGCGAGAGATTAACCCATTACTGTAAAAGTTTAGCCACTATTTACCTCTGGGTGAAATTGTTGTTCAGTTCTTGTGTGGCAGTATGGACAATTTTCACTATTTTCACAATTAGTAGGTTCCCCCCACTCATCACCATGCTTCACATTGGGGCAAGGTGTTGATCTGGAATGAAAAGTATATTGACCTTTGCTACACATGATACAACTATGATATTTGGGACAACGGGGTGTTTGGGGCAAAGAGCAAATAGGACAAGAGTGATGTTTAGTGTCAGGGGATAACAGGCGCAATGTTGACACTTGGGGCAAAGGGTATCTATGATAAGGTGAAATTTGGGGAGAGTGGTATCTAGTACAAGGGATATTTGAGGCTAAAGGATATCTGGGATGAGGGTGATATTAATGAAAAGGGGTTACTGGGGCAAGGATATAACTGCATGGTACCTCTGAGTGTACTCCAAGCAAGCAGATTTTTGGGGCAAAGACAAAATTTAAGGCAAGGAAGCCCTTTCTTTGGCTAAACAGAATTCAACTCACATCAAATTATAGCTGATAGTGAGCTTACAATCATCACATCATGCAATCAATCGCCTTATTAACATTCTCTGTACCTATATCTATACTTTCTTGGACTCCTTCGACAGTCTCTAGGATTGTGAAAATGTGGACAAGCATAACCTTGACGACATAATCTAGGTGGTTTCTTGCACTGCTCGGTTTTATAATGTGCCAGTACATAACTTGTATCTAAAGACAATATATTTTAATGACTTTAGTAGTGTGCATCAGTACGTGCAATTTGGCTTTTGCACACTTATATCAAAGGAATGAAGACGATGAAGATCTGAAATTGTCCTAAACTTTTAGACATTTATTGACTATAAACAAAGAAAAATATGTATGGGCACAAGTTTGTCGCCTCAAGGCAAATAACCCAGACGGTACTAAGAATAATCAATGAAAACATATGAAAATACAATAACAGAAGTTTTATGAGCAACTAATTGACAGAGCCTTGTGATACGAAACTCAGAGTCCCATTATAAGGGTTTTGTTTTAGAACTTGTAAAACTATTCATTAAAAATACATGTACTCTTTGTACAAGTACCCAAAGATTTGTGAAACGAATTATAAGTTGAATTTGGCCACCATAGCGTACAAATTCCTGGGTGCATGAAATTAGAGATATCCGGCCAACTTCCGTCACAGTTGGCCCTTTAAATCCTTAATTTAGACAAAGTATTAGCGAGCTGTGCACTTTTTAGGGCAAAACGATAGCAGAACACGTAAAATTCGCGAATATTTTGCCAAAAAGTACCAGTTAGTGTTGGAATTCATTTAACAAACAAATACATTGCACGTAAATAAGCGAAAAAATTCACATTTCCGATCCATATTTCAACAATAACAAGCGACTTATAGTGATAATTTACTTGTTTTTGACGCTATCGACACATTTAAATGGCATGTTCTCATTCTTTTATAAGCTTGTGTGGACGAAAATAATCGAAAACGTTCGTATTTTGTATATACGAACCTTGCCAACGAGGGTCTTCTAGTTGTACTTTACTTTCGGGTGACGGTAAACCTATATCTGCAGGAACTTCGTCTCTTTCCATTGCCTGTATTTCTCGTACGTCGTACACAGGCTGTCTTATATCGTGTGGGCCGTGTGCAAAAGCACAATGAGGGCCATTTTTAACACAGAAACCACGTGAATCTGTTTCGTGAACGCAAATAGCTGTCTTGTAGTATCGCAAATGATAGCGACGTTCGACGTCCCCTGCTACTCGGTGCAAATACGGACAGCTACACAATCCAAAAAAGTTTATTAAAACTATTATACCGTTAAAAAAAGAATAAAAAGGCTTTTTCTAGTATTCTAGCCAAGTGCAGCTTTGCTTTCAAGCTGCAACTTTGTAAAAAACGAATGCGAAATACGTACTCGTCCGACGAAGGACACATTCCACTTGTCTCGTCGTACTGTGTACAGTACACGTCTGGATTATAATTGAACACTCCATCCCGTTTCTTCTTTGGCCGACGTCTTCTTTGGTTCATAAAGTGCCAGTGGAAGCAAGTGAAGGGTCTGTGCTGCGTGCATTTGTGCTGTAGGAATAGCGGACACTGTTCGACACGAAATTCTTTCAGGTACCTACAAAACGAAACGACGTTTCGAGCGAAACTAGCCTTGAGAAAACAATGCTTGGCAAACCATTGCATACTCACGTATAGTGAAAAGGTTTTTCGGTCGGAACTTGTGAGTAGACAGTGTTTTTTTCAGGAGAGGTCGTAATAGTTTGTAGAGTCCCTGTAAATGAATCTGTCGAGGACATAATGTTTTGACGGGCAACATGGCGCGCCGGCGCTCAGAGAACCCTGGGAATTGACAATCGTAATTAAACACCCAAGGCGCTTATTCATACAAGCTAAACACGAAGCGTTTATTAGAGGTAAGGCGCTTAATCGAGTAAATACTGAAGAAGTAGGCGAACTTGGGCGCACAAAAAAATCAATATTCCCAAATCTTCTGCTTCCATAAGAAACTGCGCCTACTCTATTTTTCGCATTTCAAAACAAAATGCAACTCCTAAAACACAGTTTTGTGGAAAAGGATGCGCATTTTTTAAAATTATCTATTTAAACAGCTGTACAATCGTGGGATTTTCTTGCTAAAGCATACATGATTTTGAGAGCATAAAAGCGATGGCCTAGAAAAAACTAAATTTATGTAATGTTTACGTTGTCATTGTTTACTGACAACTGTGTTAATCTAAACCAATTACAGGAGATTATTATGACCAAATTCAAGTTGATATTGAACAAAATAACAAGCTCGTAATAATTTATGCCGGATATGAATATAATTTATGGCAGTCGTATTTAATATCCATGTAGATATATTTCCGATAGCAAAAGACAGCCACCCCTCTGTATATAACTTAAATACAGTATTTACCGGGGGAGCAAACGATAGGAGTTCAGTGACTTCAAACGGAGACCGAAAGATTAACTGGAACGTCAACAAGTCTCGGCTCTATCATTGAAGTCCATTGTATTTGGACCTATAAAATCAATATAGTTACTTATAGTAGTAGCAAAAAGATAAAAAGACTTTGGTAAGTCTTCAAACCATATTTCGGATGTCTTCACCACGCACAAGTTTGTATAAAAATGAACAACAAAAGATACAACAAAGAATTTGATCAAGTCTCCAAACCATATCTTCAATTATTTCGTCTTCACGGTGCACAGGTTTGCGTAAAAATGATCAAAAAGATATAACATAGACTTTACTTTAATCATTTCTCTAAATCATGAATATTACGGGCGCTTATGTAATTTAATTTAATCCTTTAAAACTTTAAAACTTTAATCCTTCAAAACAAAACTCTAAGTTACCTCATCCGATTGCTCTTCCTGAACAACAGTTTCGCCATCTTTTTCATCATTTTCCAAAATTTCAAACTTTTTTGAAATATGCCCATCACCTTTAAAAAAAAGAGCGAAGGAAAAGCCGTTTATGTACTCTCCAAGTTAAATTACAGTTTTATTCCTGGGGCCCGTTGTTCAAAAGGTGGATAGCGCTGCCCACTGGATAGGGATTTTTTGTTACCTTCGTAAAATTTCTCATTGATCGTTATAACATAGATTTGCGACTGATATCGATAGATTAAAGTTTTTAATCTTTAAATCATTGACCACAGTAGAAGTTTTGGGCATTTTTGGCCGATTTCATGAACGTTGAAAAGTTCACTATCCAGTGGATAGCGCCTATCCAACTTTCGAACAACCGTCCCTGGTCTTTTGAAGTTTGCCCGGCTTCCAGACCAGTGTTGGCTAATCTTGCATTCCTTCTTCTTATATCTCCTTATACAGGGCTCAAGATTAATGGTATCCTGATACCCACGGGATACCAGATTTTAATTTTGGTCACTAGATTTTATAGGTTTAGTATCCATTGGGGATACTGAAATAATATACTAAAAAATTAAAACAATGGCTTGTGAGGTTCTTAAGTGACCGTAACGAACGGCAAGATGTTTTGTAGTACTTGTTTAAACAGCAGGACGCTTTGCGACAAGAAGTCCAATTTTGTGAAGAGTGGGTGCAGTAATTGGGTACTGCTTATTTAAGTACCTAATGTCCAAATCTTGGATACTAAATATGAAATTGGGATACAGATTTTAAGTCCCTAGCATCCACTTGGATATCCGTAAAAAATTCAAATTTTGAGCGCTGCCTTATACATAAGAGATTATTTTCAGACCAAGATCTTCTTATATCTTTTCAAAACTTATAGCCAATGATAGTCAATAGACAAAGAATACATGCAAACGCGATGATCATCAACGTTTAG
>JAOBYK010484454.1:1107-13506 GCA_025434845.1 Phenganax subtilis | reverse complement strand
TTAGCCACTTTCATGGCACCTTGAAGACTCCACTCCTGATGATGTGGTTGTCTTTGTTTAGGTTCCTCATCATGCAATGGAGTGCTCAAGGAGTTAGCGGATGGGATGCATAGGATGCCACCGATGAAAACGAGTATCTCTATTGTCTATTGGAGATCAACCTCCAATCAGATTGGAGATCAATGTGGCTTGACAGGAGCCTGGTGTCCTGTCGAAACCTCAAAGATATTCAACGATTGGAGGAATGGAACATAATTTTTGAAGCTCCCGCCAGACTGGCTTGAAGGCTCCTCGGTCTATGGATGTTGCGGGGACACTTTTTGACACCTTCCAAGGCCTCCACGGCCTCCATCTCAACCTGAGCCTGGTTCTCCCAGCTCACCCATTTTTGTGCGAGCCTTGTAAGCTGCACTGCCCTGACTTTGATTCGATGCATAAGAAACACAGTTGTGGAGTTGCAGCGAATTACAACACTTTCAACGTGTTATGAAAGCTTTCTCTCGACTGAACTTTCCTCTTGACCTTTGTTTTCGCTGCTGAGGCCTTGGCGACTGCTGATACTTCGGAGGAGGGCGCCTCTCTGTTGTCTTCGTCAAGATCTCAGAGAGCTCAGCTCCCTTCGAGAGAATGGCACAGATGTCTCGAAGGCCCTGGCCTTCCAGCTTGGAGATGTCAGGATGGGTGGAGGGCGTAATCGAAACCTTGACCCCAGAGAAGAGTTGTCGCGCCGGGTGGTCAGAGATAAGACTATATATATATAAAATGCTTGCAAACTTTTAAAAGCAGAACAACTCGAAAGGTATGTTCCAGATGGTCCCCAGTCAAGACTTTGCCAGCCAAGTCGAAGTTGCGGCAGGTCGAAGCGGCTTCCAGTCTTCGCTTCACTCGATACATGTACAGATTCAATACCATTGCCGGTGGCTCAAGAACTCCGACCTAGGTACGACACAAGGCACTTCATGTGACACAAGCATAGAGGAAAAGGACCGCGTTGCACTCAGCTTTGTTTTCCTTACTTTCACCCACTGTTTCAGGTTCCTTAGGGCACCTTATTTTTCAGTTGGTAGCGGAGCCGGTAACCCGGCTGTAGGCTAGCTTTTGGGGTTAGGACCACCTGACTTGGTTGATCACTTTCCCATCTAAGACCACTACACTATCCCTATCGGACCACCCCATAGGCCAGCCTCCTTTTTGTCGACCGCGGATCCCGGCATGTTGTCCGTCGCAATGAAGACGATGTTAGCCTGTCTGTTGGTGCTCGCTGTCGGTCTGAACTTTGACTGGGTTTTGGTGACGAAAACGGACCAGGTGCCAATCAAGCCGTTCAGGCCGGCAGTGGGCATCACAGAGGACACATTGTCCCGAGCATTGGAAGAGACTGGCGAAGGTCAGATGATTTTGAGGAGCACGGGCGGCTTTGCTGGCGAAGGTTCATTTGACAACAGTTCATTTGAGTTTCGGAGCCATTCGAGATCCAGGGGCTATGAGAAGTCCAGGAGCTACCATTTGACACGATTGCCCATCCACTTTAATCGGCGCAAAGCAGAGTTGATTGAGCGGAGACGGCGGAGGGCTATTCGTGTCCAGTTGCATGCATTGAATGCGTCGCGGACAGAGCATCGCATTCGACATCGTCGTATCGTGCATGATGTTCAATTGCTCGTCATTCATGAAGGGGCGAAAGGGGTGAACACAACTTTGATTCATTTCCCAAACCTGAAGGGTTTGAATTTGTTCTTGGATGTGTTCTGTCCCCATTACCAATCCCTCCCACTACCCATGTGGGGCCACAAGGGTGACCAGTTGAAAAGAGAGGTGAACAACAAATCCTCCTCGATTGGAAACCATTGCATGTACCATGAATTTAACAGCACAGTCTTGCATGATCCGGCCGTGGTACTTAAGGCTAGTCGCCACCTGATTGATCTCAGACCGGCCGGTGTATCCCCGAAGACTAGGTCTACTGCAAGTAAGATTGTCTTCGCATGTATTCCGGTGTGCATCACAAGTGCGATCTGCTTCATGCTTCCGGCACGGCAGCAGGGCCGCCTTCCCCCGCAGTGGGGCCCGGAGAGAGAGGCGACATATTCGTTTGCAGATTGGTCAAGGGATATTCTTCTTTGGACCATCATGAGCGATTGGGATCCCTCCCGGAAATGCGCGGCTATTCTGTCCCAGTTGACTGGTGGAGCACAAGAGTTTGCGAGGCAACTTCCACCCACCATCATCATTGCTGGAGGAACGATCAACGGCGTTCAAGTGGACCCAACCACATATGTGATGCACGAATTGGCGACCAGATTCGGTAGGATGTCGGAGGAGATTAGGTTGGAATCACTCGGTAAGCTTTTTGACTTCCGAGCACGCCCAGGCGAGAAGGTGGACACCCTCTTAGAGAGGTTTGACGTTGTGCGCACTCGTGCTGCTGAGCAGGGCCGGCTCACGGTATCGTGGGAGGGGCTGTCATGGCTCCTTCTCCGAGCCATTAGCGTATCAGACAATCAACTGGTTCAGCTTTTGGCTCCTTACCAGGGGCAAATGCCGAGCACTCGTGAGCAATTCGAGCAGATGCGCACCAGCATTCGCCGCATGGGCCATATCCTCGAATGTTCGCCCGGAAACGTCGCACAAGCGCTTCGAGGTCGGGATTCCACCACAGCTCACCAATATGCTGTTCTCCCCCAAGAAGAACATGATGTTGAAGGGCCAGCCTGGTCAGAACATGATCCCTATGCCACCACCCATTGGACATCTCAGGACAATAGTCCCATGCACCAGCAATCCCATCCTTCCCACTCAGATGCCTTCCCTTCGTTTGAGAATGTGGATAGCGGCACTGATAGTGATACAAGTTCAGATGATGGAGATGCATGGGGTCCTGATCCACAATCCCTGAGCCCCGAAGATATCGATTCGCAAGCACAGGAACTGTTTTGGGCTTATTCGAAGGCAAAGAAGCAGTGGCGTTCCTTCATGGGTAAGCCAACCAGACGTGTTCGTAGGTTCTTGCGAAAACGATTCAAGGGAAAGGGCAAGGGTAAAGGTAAAGGCAAAAAGGGCAAAGCAGGTAAGATCCATAGCACATCATCGTTCCTTTCTGATTTGACGGACAACGACCTCCATCAACTCTTTCCAGCGTCAGCTTCCACTTCCCGTGGTCGCCATTGGCGCAAGAGCAGCGGAAAGGGCAAAGGCAGGAGGAGCAACCCCAAAGGACCGGACGGACAAACGATGACCTGCCACGAATGTGGATCCACTGAGCACCTGGTTGCAAAGTGCCCGAGACGGAACAACCAGGGTCAGAGGGGTCAACAGGACACATTGTTCGTTCATATTCAACCATCAGGTCTGTCAACCGAACCCGGAGTCATTTCGTCTACCAGTACTGTTTTGATGGTCACACCAGATTTGCAGGGTCCCGATGCCGGTAGCAGCAGTAACAATAGTTGGTTCCAAGTTGATCCATGGCAGAGCGCACAGCTCCCGTCAGCGCCACCTCAGATGTCGGCAGCACAGGCTTGGGCAGGATATCAGCCAGACGAGCTAAGGTATCCTTTAGGCAGGCCAACAGTGTATGGACCGACCAGGACGAACACGCCGAGCCCAGTCCCGTCGGACAATGTTTCATCACGATTGCCAGCTTGGTTGAATAGGTTTGTTCAGGCCAGTTCACGTTCCCGAGAGCCCCAAGGTCATGTTCAAGAATCACTTGAACCACCTGTACACCATCCACCAATGCCTGAGGTTCAATATCAAGTTTTGAATCCAAGCCCAGTATATCAGCATCCTTTCCCCGTAGGCCCGCAGCAGATCCAGTTCACCACTCCTGCACCCGAGATTCCCCCTTGGATCCATTTCCCTGGAATGGAGTTCTTGCACGGGGTACAATATGCTAATCCCGAGTTCATTAGTCCATGTGGAAGTCATGCCGAGCATTCCGATCTCGATTCAACTACTCAGAGACAGATCGTAGCTTTCTATGATGTTGGACGTATGTACACCGCTCGCCAGTCGGAGCGCGATTCAGTGCAGTCAGGTGTGGGAACCGTTGAATCCGATCAGCTGAGGCGGAACGAGATCCATCGCTGGTACGAGGTTGCGCAGGGCCTGCATCAGCGAGCGTCCAGGGCTCGCGAGAGGGAGCGGGAGGATTCGAGGCCTGAGGCTCATCAGGTTCCACTTCCGGAGGAGGACGGAGACGAACTTGAGACCCGCCACAACCCATGGTCTAGGAGTCAATCCGTGCATTCGCAACACTCCAATCATTCCCACCATTTAGGTGCATATGATGGTCGACCCGACCAATGCAGCATTTGCCAGGATCTTTATCGTGGTGGAGAAGATTTGGTTCGCTTGGTTTGTAGGCACACTTTCCATACGGAGTGTTGGGATCAGCATATCGTGCACCATGACCTTGAGGCGGTATGTCCGAACTGCAGGGGAGGTGGAACAGTGCTTTCACATTTTACTTTTCCTCATGAGTCATCACAGGGTCCCACGTACCCTTGGTGGCCGGTGCCAGAGGTTGAGAGTGAAGTGTTTCATAGTTCTACTCAATTGGAAGGACATCAATCCATCTTGGTCGATCCTGGTGCATATACTAACCTGGTAGGTTCGGAGTGGGCAGCACGGCAAGCACAGGTTGCCAAAGATGCCGGTAGGACCAGCTACAAGGTTCGCATGGAACAGTCCATGAACATCAAAGGCGTTGGTCATGGAAGTCAGCAGTGCATTGAGATGGCGAGCATCCCTGTTTCGGTCCCGAGAGCCGATGATCACGATCGTAAAGACGAGACTGAGCCTCACGGATTCGTGTTTCAGGCCCCTACTGTTGAAGGGGAGGGCAGTGGACTCCCGGCACTGCTAGGGCTGCGCTCGATGGCCGCACGAGGCGCTATCCTCGAGATGGCGCCAGGGAAGGAATGTCTTTCGTTCCCGGGCCCTGGAAAGTATGAAATCGGATTTGCGCCAGGCAGCATTCACATCCCATTACAAAAGGCGCCATCCGGTCATTTGTGCTTTAGATCTGATTTCTTTAGTGCACAGACCCAAACGGATCCCGAAGTCTTTCAAGCATTGCTAGAGCAGTACAGGAGCCCGTCCGCCGGCCGATCCGATACACCCCCTCCGAGAGTTGCTAGTCCATCACCCGCAGCAAGCAGGGCATCAGGCAAAAGTGCATCATCCATAGGATCAGTAGGACCATCATCAACAAAGCAGCTTCCAGTTGCACCTGTTCCCACTGTTGCAGCACCATCACCATCAGCCGAGGCATTGGCAAAGGGCACAATGACACCTCCAGCAGCATTCACAGGCGAGACCGGCAGACCACCAATGACATATGAAGCTGCACGCATGAGCTTCCCGGAAGCGAAGATGCCGGAGACACCTCCACAAGCATTCGTCAGTACATCACCAGAACCAACCAGAGCACCAGCAGTTGCGACAACTCGCATACCACTGATGGCCACAACCACCGCCAGCCATCCTCGTACAACAACATCACATGTGGTTGCAAGTCCTACATCACCAGCTACGTCTACTGCATCAGCCGTTCCTATTCGCAATACATCACCACCGTCTGGCTGCCCCGCAACGGTCCGAGCAGCTCCTGACTTGTCGCCGCCACCGATCCGTGTGCCACCAGCCACAATGCGTCATGCTGCACAAAGTGCACCGACATCACCAACACCAGTACTGGCACCACGGACACCTCCCAAGGTGACAACAAGCAGTAGAGCCGTTCCCGTACGGACAGTCAAGGCAGACTTGCAACCACCACCAAAATCGACAAACTGGCATAGCTGGCTGTATGAAGATGAAGAAGCACCAAAGGCATCAGCAGAAGCGGAGACAGGCGAACCTCGAAGGAGACAACCAAGGGTCGTCCCGTCTCCTCCACCTCGAGGTAGCGTAGGCCAAGCGTTGGCTAGCGCTGCATCATCATCTGCTGCGCCAAGGTCCGATACTCATGACCCAAAGGTCGGACCGAAAGCACCAGGCATGATCGGAGGACTGACTGTAGCAGCAGCAGCCTATGATGCACTGACCAAGCAGCAAGGAGCAGGCCCCATCCCAAAGGCAGGATATGGCCCAGTTGCAAAGCCAAAACCGGCCACACCATATAGCTTGGTCACGTGCAGCACGAGAAGGCCACCACCACCAGCACCAGCACCAGCCGGAGAATCCGCAGAAGAATATGAGGTAGAATCTGATGGCGCCAAGTAGGTGGCCAATACTTGGCAGCAGAAGTGTTCTTGCGACAGCCTGAGGCATTCATCATCGATGATTCCACCATCATCAGTGATTTCATGCAAAGCCATGGATATCATGTTACTGTTATGGATCCCAGAGCACTGTTGAGGAACAGTAGTCTAGCTGTCAAGTCGATTCGTCGAACGCAGATATCATTTTGTTGGATTACTGCTCCAATCAAAGGTAAGCACATTCACCCAGATAAGCACAGTGCAGCTTGTTCGGAAATCGCAGCCATCCTGTATGCAGCTGAGGAGACATCAACCCCGTGTGTTTTGTTTGGAGCTTTTGGAGCATTTTGGAATCACGAAGACATTCATGCAGTATCCTTGAGGGATAGAGCAGCAAAGAATTATCACAGATTGTGTCATTTCGGTCTCAAAGTAGATCCATCATGTCTGTCCCCCTCAAGTGCGTGTATGGTTTCATTGAGTTTCTTTCTGCCCATTAAGAATCACTCCTGCAAGTGCATAGTTCGTGAACACACTATGGATTGGCTGACCGCCAAACAGGCGAAAAGACGAACAGAAGCTGCCGAATCTATCTCGAAACATATCCTGTCGGAATGCTCTCCCGTGCTGATCTTGGACACTGTTTCACAAGATATGAAGAAACAGAAACAGTACATATCACCACAGGAAACGATCAGCACCACAACTCAACAGGAAGCACCCGACTCTAATATTCAAGACTCGATTAGTCACTCTCGAAATAACCGCATCAGTAAGCATTCCCCTCGAAAGAAACGGTCAACCAACCGCATGCGCGAGGAACAGACCGATGACGATCTTGACTATCTCACTGCTGCACTCCCTTGTGTTTCGCCGGCAACGCGAACAGTGAGGTTTCAGGATCATCTCGATCACGACTTAGATGGAAATTTCTCTCAATCCCTAGCCTACCCCACCGAAGAACGAAATTTGCAGAAGGCTAGGGAAAAAGTTCGAAAAGAAAAGGGTATCAAACCTAAAAAGAAACCCAAAATCATCGAAAACCATTTTGATGATTGTGGCGCGGACCTCAGTGGATTGGGCATCGATCCGGAAGAATTCGTTGAACAGAGCACCGGACACCTCGCATATTCTCTTATGTCAAGTGAAGTTAGTCTTTCAGATTTGGACATGTTCCTAAGTAAGGTTTCTGAAGTTGAATCTTCATTAGACATTGTTGAAATTTGCGGGGGAACAGCAAGAACCAGTGTCATCGCCATTCGAAAAGGATTGGTAGCAGGTGATAATTTTGATCTAGTTTGTTCCTGCGATTTGAATAGCCCAATAAACCAGCAGAAGGTCCTATCGTATATCAAAGAACATCGACCACTGATTGTGGTAATGGCACCCACCTGTACACCATTCGGCCCGATGTCACATTTAGTTCGGCGCATGTCCCCAGAAGCTTGGCAGAGAAGCTTAAAACAAGCAAGGCCTCACGGTCGCTTTTGTGGCCGCGTGGCCAAAGAGGTGGATCAGCTCGGAATATTCTTTCTTGCAGAACAGCCGTTCCCATCCGAACTGTGGAACGAGCCTGAGTGGAAAGTTGTTTTTGCAAGACCTAACACTAAATCCATCCTGATCCATCAATGCGCGGCCGGACAGAAAGGCCCGAATGGAGGACCAGCTAAGAAACCAACCACATTTGTTAGCAACAGTACCATTGTCCTCTCCCATCTCACAAAATTTGTTTGTCCTGGCACACACGAACATGAACTCCTGGAGGGAGGCAAAGCCAAGTTTTGCCAAGTCTGGCCATGGCCTTTGGCCAACGCTATAGTCGATGGCATTCTTGAACTCAAACAGAGCTTTGTATACCCAACAGTGGAGGGCACGACTCAAACTGGATCAGCCGGCCCAGCTAGAGACGACGAAGATCCTTTCAGGAAATGTCCCGGCTGTCGTGGTCGTGTCTCTAAATCGGATGCCAGGCATACTCGCATCCGAGGAGAGTGCAGATGGCCAGACGAAGAAACAGTTTCTTGGGATTGTATTGGATGTCAACGACATAGACCTGCATCTCATGATAGCCATACCTATGGCCCGGATTGCAAACATGCCATTATTCCTCACCGGAAGGGTGTTCCCCGAACCGGCAGACATCCCCGTCAGCCGATGGAAAGAGCTAGAGATGTACCAGGAAGAGAGGCTCAAGCACAGCTGCCTGATGATTCCGATCTGTTGCCAGCGGACCCATCAGCAGCTGCGGCTTCAGCACCTCCTCCTGCTTCAAGCTCAGATCGACCAGGGCGAGGACCTGACCTAGTCGAACGCGAAAGAAGAACTTATCGAGAGGCTGGGGTAGGTGATCCTCACCCCTCAGACTGGACTAGGTATGACATCACCCATTGTCTCAGAGCACTGCGTAGCAATCATGAACCTACTGTCCTCAAAGCCCTCAGAAAGATTCATTTAAGACTATGGCATGCAGGAGTATCAAACATGCAATCAATCCTCAGGAATGCAGGTGTCCCCCAAAGTGTTTTAGACTTGATTCCTAACATTATCGCAACATGCAAAGAATGCAGAATGTGGGCAGCACGTCCAAGAGAAACTAAACCTGCTGTTGAAATCGCGATGTCTTTTGGAGAAGTTGTGGAAACGGACTTGATGTTCTACAAAGAATTCATCATCCATCATTTTGTTTGTAGAGCTTCAAGATGGCATGCTGCCATCGAGACACCGAACAAGACAGAAGCACAACTCCTTGAGAACATATCGACAGCATGGATTTCAATCTTTGGACCGATGCAAACCCTTGTCACCGATCCTGAATCAGGTTTGAACACTGCCACAGCAGAGGCGCATCTCAAGAGACTGGGAGTCATTCTCAAAGTGCGTGGAAAGGAGCAGCACGCAAGGTATGTGGAGCGCAGAGGAGCTATTCTGCGCCAAGCCTTGCACGTCATGGACAGTCAAGCTGTTCGAGAGGGCATTGACTTGACTTTCAAGGACTTGCTAGGACAGTGCGTGTTCTGTGGCAACTCCTTAACCCACGTAGGTGGCACAACCCCGTATCATGTTGTTTTAGGAAGACAGCCTAGTATGCTGCCACCCATCACAGATGATCCAGGTATGAACGACAGAATAGAAGCCAGGATACGGGAGATAGCACTACAAAGTATGATTAGTGCTACTAGTGCAGCTAGAGTGACTAGAGCATTGAAAGTTCCCACGACGCTAACAGCAGAAGACCGATTCAAAGTTGATGACCTTGTTGAACTATATAGGACCCCTACTAATAAAGATAGTTCAGGGTGGAGTGGACCTTATCAAGTGGTAGAATCCAGAGCTCATGACGGTGTCATTGTGCTAAGGATCAATGGCATCAATCGGCCATATCGCATTCAGGATGTTCGCCATGCCATGTTCGCTGTGACACTGTACGGAGTTGCACATCCAGACAACTCGAAGAGAGCACTTGATACGATTCATGCATTCTTGAACTTTTTGGCTGAAAGGCGCACAGAACTGTTCGGCATCATTGAAGATGCTTGGGGTAAAATTGTTGTAACCCAGGCTAGCAGGAAATGGCCGTCAGTCGCACATGCCTTGAATTACATCATCAGGACATCCTTCCAGATGTTCGATGTTTGTTCAGCCAGGGTCGGAAGGAACATTACCAAACTGCCAGGACAGTCCGGCCCTCAGATCAACATTGTCTTCAACTGGGATATGCAGAATCCAGACCACATGAGTCTATATCAGTCAGACCATGCTAAAGTACACATCTCCAAGGTGTTTGGAGAACAGCAGCCACATTTTGCAGTCATGCAATGTTTCCGTCTCGATCACACTCACGATTTTTCGTTGGAAGATGTCGTGGACACTCTTCCTATTCGGGAGCCAGCAGAAACAGATGAACACAGGGCTCCATCAGGTCATGGATCACCAGCATCCAGACTTAGCACTATCCAAGAAGAAAACACCAATAGTCAAGTCTCATCCGAAGCCGAAGTCTTGTTTCTTCAACATTTTGACGGAGCCCCGAAAGAATATTCTCAACTCTTGTTAGAACTGTGTGAAATTGCAATAAAGGAAGATCCAGAGACACAATATTTAGATGAATTTTCCTTTGAATCCCCATTTCCACCGGTTGAACAAGAGACCAATCCGTTTGATTTCGAGGTGCATTTAGCATTAAGCGAAATGACTCACCCAGACTCACTAGAATATGACGCTGAAGGACCTCACCTCGAACTCCAAATAGATCCAGAATTGTCAATCTTCTTTTCAGAAAGGGAGCATGCAAACCAACCTTTACTCGTAAGGATGTACTTGGGTTCAGAAGCGAAGAAAGAAGTCATTAGTCGTGACACAGATATCATGACCCCCCAAGAACAGATCACCCACCGTAAGGAACTTGATGAAGCCATCATCTCAGAGTACAAAACTTGGGATAAGTATAGTTGCTTCAAGATGGTTGAAAGAAGGCATGCACCTTTAATCATTGATTCTCGAATGGTCCTGAAATGGAAGTACATCGAAGGAAAAAGAGGCATTAGGGCACGAATGGCTTTGCGAGGTTTCAAAGAGCCAGTGAAGGACGGTGAGCAGACCTTTGCAGGTACTGCTCAGCGGCTTTCACAAAGGATTCTTGCAAGCGCAGCAGCAACGGAGCCCGACTGGGTATTCGGTGCTGCTGACGTGCCAAAAGCTTTTCTTCAAGGACTGACATTCGATGAATTGGAAGAATTGACAAATGAACCAAAGAAGAGCATCGCTTTCACCATTCCGAAAGGAACTGCAAAACATTTGCGATGCGTCCCAGGCTATGAGCAGTTTGATGAAAACAAGCATGTTCTTGCATGCCTGAAGCCAGGAACAGGTTGCAGGGACGCTCCCAGAGCTTTTTCACTTAGGTTGATGAAGTTGTTAAGACAGTTTGGTATGCAGTCAACCCTGTATGATAATCAGCTGATGTTGCTTTTCAAAGGGGAAACATTAGTTCTTGTTATCTCGATACATGTGGATGACATTAAGTTTACTGGAGTCCGTAAGGAAGTAGATAAACTCATGCAACTCCTAGAGGCCACTTTTGGAAAACTAACCGCACAGTATGATAAATTCACCAATTGTGGCACAACTCACGAGAGACAAGCAGATGGATCCATAGAGATGCATCAGGATGAATACATCAGTGCCTTCAAAACGATCCACCCCAAACACTACCAGGGGTACGACCGAGATGCACTTTGCAACGAGCACCAGCAGGCTTTGTTCATGTCACTCTTAGGAGCAGTTGCCTACACTAGCTTGACTCAGCCTTGGGTACTCGTTTATATTGTGTCTTTGCAGCGCAGAAACAAGCAGGCAACTATTTCTGATCTGAAGAGATTGAATGCACTGACTCGTGAACTCATGAGACGCCCACAGAGGCTTCGCTATGAATCCATGGAGGACTTGAGTATTCTTGAAATATATTCTGACTCCGCGTTTTCTCGAGAAGGCGAATCAGCTCATTCGCTCAAAGGAATGGTATGCTTGAGGCTAGGTAAGAATAAGCACGGCCGTTTGACATCTCACCTAATTGAGTCCCTTTCTCAGTCCCATAAACTTGTGGTGAGATCAACGTATGCAGCCGAGCTTTTAGCAGCAACCTCTGCTATGGATGTAGCCTTTGGTATTGCTCTCACTCTTCATGAGTTCAAACAAGGTTGTTTGAACGCGTGGAGGGCGAGAGAGATTCGAGAGCAGGGTGGACTGAAGATTCTTGTGCGGCTGTATCTCGATGCAATGTCCGTTTATCATTCAGTCACACAAGAGAATCACAAATCACCAAGTGAGAAATCTTTGATGAGCCATGTAGCGTGGCTGAAGCAGATGCTTTCTCTTCGTTTGCTCACGAGCATCGGGTGGGTGGACACCCGTGACATGTGCGCAGACGGCCTTACCAAAGGCAAGATCGACAGAGCTGCGCTACTTGAATGCATGAAAGGCACTTTCGAACGAAAGCATGCCGTGAAGATCCATCCTCCTCAGCAGAGTTGAGGTCTGATCTTCAATTAGGAATTCGGTCCGAGATCTTGGGCGCCGGCTAGGGACACATGATTTTACCAACTAACAGGAAACACCCGACTCGAAAGGTATGTTCCAGATGGTCCCCAGTCAAGACTTTGCCAGCCAAGTCGAAGTTGCGGCAGGTCGAAGCGGC
>JAOBYK010484343.1:0-13509 GCA_025434845.1 Phenganax subtilis | reverse complement strand
TCTTTGATATTCCAAACTGTAATACAAAGAGATTTAGAAACACTTTTATCATATCGAGTCTTTTAGAATTAGTCTAATTATTATAATGTTAAATTATATATTTAGTTAATAAAAGTAGAAAATAGTTTAAATTATATTTGTATTTATTAGTATAATTACTTGCAAAATCATGTAATTCAGCCTTTGGGCTGCGAGATGATCTATTCAATAAACTGTAAACTACTAAACTATTTCGGCATTGAAATTTACTTGCTTCTACGATCAAAATACTCCCGGAGATAAAACTCTAGGGAGCCACCTTAAGTGATAATTAAAAAAAGATTTACTAGAAACAGAATGTCATTCACGTTTTTAGACTACGATGAATGTGCTCGAAATACTTACTCGTGCAACCTGAATACTGATTGTGTGAATACCGTTGGATCGTACACTTGTCGATGTAGCAGTGGTTACACCGGAGACGGTCACACCTGTACAGGTAACGTGGTTACTGTAACTGAATACTTAATATACAAAGTGTAAAGAGAGTGTAATTTAAAACAACGGCCAACTATGCAATTCAGAATGAGTACAGCAGGGATGCAGAAAGGGAAGAGAGGCAAAAAGCGCATTAAGTGCTACTATTTTGAAAAGGGAATATACTAGCAACAACCACTCACAGAGGCGAGCTCCTAGACGTTGAGGCAGGGGTATATTTTTGGAAGAGTTATTACAGAGAATTGCCGAATCTAACCACATATAAGAGCAAGTTCAAGTAGAGTCCGTTTGAATGCTCGATCAGTATTTTTCAAACACTTGGTGCTTAGCGAAAGAACAAAGATAACTAAAGACTATCCTTACTATATTAAACAGTCATTTTACAGTTGTTTGACTTTTTTCATGTTTGTCCAAGCAAAAATTTACAAGGTCAACAAAATGAAATTAACCACTCATCTCAATGTGTTACGAACACTACATTAAACATGCATGCATAATTTCAACATCAACTGAAAAATACTTTCAGTCTGATTAAAAACCACTGAAACTTCAAAAGGCTTGATCATAATCCTGAGTAAAAAATGTCAAAAGCATGCCCCTTTTCCACCCCAAGGCCATAGTAGTAAGACAACAAGTGCAACAAAGCGCTTGCTTGAGCTCAGAAGCGTGATTTGAGCATACACTTCAAAAACTATTCCGCGCATTCTTTTCGCAACACCCTTTCCTTCGTCCTTAACAACTATATCTCAAAAAATTGTAATTACTACTTACCTTATGATTTTTCACATCACACTTTCAAAACTTGGAATAATATATTCTCCGTTGTGATTGAGGACTGACATGATAAGTATTTGCCCTGCAATAGAGTTTTTGACTTTCATACAATACTAGAGTGTGAAAACAAGAACATTAAAAAATTTCAAAGGTTGAAGTTCAAGTTTTCCACCGTGTGTATTAAGTTGAACATCACAAATAGGACATATTGGTAATTGAATAAATAAGAATAGATTTACTAAAATGAACGGCATTGACTTTCTTAGACTATGATGAATGTGCTCAGAATACCTATACCTGTGATCCGAATGCTGATTGTGTAAACACTGCCGGCTCGTACACTTGTGAATGTCGCAATGGTTATACTGGAGATGGTCACACTTGTACAGGTACCGTGCTTACCAGTTACTGCAATTCTGCACTTGATATGCAAAGTGCACAATAGTATAAAAGTGGGTAACAATTATGCAGCTCGGAGGCGGCAAAAGACACCCCGGTATATTTAAAATGGGATGAATAGCTTTACCCTCTTTCGAAAGTTTATAGATGAATAATGCCGTTTTCCAGCTAGTACAGGCGCTCAGGGGAGCTGCGGGCATCATGTCTTTTTGATCAAATGGAAAGCTATCTCTCAAAGTATTACCAAACGTTTAATACTTAGCTCGTGGTTTTCCTGACCACACTTTCATGCCCTCAACGTACTATCATATAGTTTCAGTTCTGATTGAGTAGTAATGAGTATAAAAGTTCTTGATTTTCATACAACGGTATAAAAAGTATGAAAACAAAAACATTAAAAAATTTCAGATCTTGATGTTCAATTCTCCTACTTTGTTTAAACGTTAGAAACAGGAAATTTAGGTAATTGATAAATTAAAAATTGATTTACCCAATATTGCATGGGAATGGGTGTTTTAGACTACGATGAATGCTCTCAGAATACCGATACGTGCGACCCGAATGCTGATTGTGTAAACACCGTTGGGTCATACTCATGTAACTGTCGCAATGGATATACTGGAGATGGTCAAACTTGTACAGGTACCGTACTGTTAAAACAATTATAAATGATACGCCCACACACAATTCATTGTTTTCAAACACCTTTAATCTCATCTTTAACTGCATGAAAAAGAAAGTGGACATGGGTTTGATACACTCGCAAGGCACAATAGATCATTAATATGTATAAGTAGTTTTCTTCATGTGGTGATTCAGTCCAGCCGCTAGAGAATAGGGACCTTAAGGTTCTACGACGCGGCTTCAACAACGCGAACGTTGAAATGAGCACTTCTCATTTCAAATACAAAATCACAGAGCCTGAATAGTATATTTAGGTTGCTTTAACAGTTTATATCATAAATCTAACATAAGGAAACTTTTCTTATAAAATTCAGAATAAAGAACTTGTGATTTGTCTCGGGTACAAAGTTTTCCTTGTTTACGACTTAAGTTTTCGAAAACTTCGTCGCCCTTACCAGAACTACAATTAGGACGCACTACATAAATTTCTTCAAATACAGCAGAGCCTGTTTCTAATGTTAGCAAAGTCAGGATAATATTAAAATGTTACTGTTGTATCAGTAATTTATTTTGTAAACAATACTTTCAACATAAAGTAAACCCAATATTCACAGTTGCGTCGTTGAGCTCGTGTCGTACAGCACTTCGACGAATCAGTCCATGTGGACTGGAGATTACTGTGGGGGTGAAAATTATAGATACAAAACCTGTCTAGGTATTTTTTTCTTGGTACAAATTGTTTTTGTTGTCTGATCTTTGACTCCACATTTATGCTTTGCAAAATATTCTTAAAATAAAAAGTTCGATGCACGTTTTGCATAAATAGTTTTCTCCCCAAAACTCAACCCCAGTCCCCACGGATCAATCTGTCGAATTGGTGTATGCAATGACGAAGCAGGGCACGAACCGCCCGCCATTCTTATTTCTTTCTTCAACAGGTAAGTCTTGATAGCCAAAAATCAACTTCTTTTGGGATATACTCCGAGAGGCTACAAATTGCGTTGTATATGCTCGTCATTGCCCAAACCTAGTTCATATTGTATTTTTTCACGCTTGCTTCATTACTTCATTTCTTATACATAACAGAGCTTTGACAGAATAATTTTCTACACGTTGAATTAGATCATGTCTATAAACTCGAAATCCATTGCGGCCCAAGCACGTGAGAAACTGCACTTCGAAGACGAGCGTTTGTGCTCAGCAAAATGTCTGCATGGCTGGCTAAGTAGCAATTTAATCATAAATCTATTTTGCATATAACTTAATAGCAACCTAAGACAAGAGTAAAGAATATGCGCTTTTTATTGCCATTGTCCTCCAACAATGCACTAAATTCAAATCTAAAAACGCTTTTATTAGTTTGTTGGTATGTCATTTGATAAGACAGTTAATTACTGAGTACTTGTCCGATATGAGATATATCAAACATGTTTGATAACCGAGTAACAGTTACGCGTGACCAAAACCTCGCTGAAATTCACGCGCACACGACCAGCTAACGGCTGAGAAAAACGGGCACGAACAATAGCTTTCTTGTGCAGCAGGCTCAAGGCTTCACTCGTGATGTCAAATCTCATATCGCACTTGTACTATTAATTAAACATTACTGAAAAAATACGAAACTCGGGGAGGCAAACCCAATATTTTGAAGATCAAAGCCCAGCATTACTCTGGTATAAAAGTATTATCATAAAATGACAAAAAGCGAGACCTTTTTTAGTTAGTACAGAAGCTGGGAGGAACGATCAGCATCATTTCTTCTACTGGCAATCTATTTCTAAGAGAATTGCAAAACGTTTAGTACTGAACGCACAATTCTTCGCACCACACTCTCATGGACTGAAACAGAGGATAACATGGTTTTATGTGAATGCATGCTTTGTTAATTTTGTCGATAAAAAAAATTATTTTCCACTGTAAGTCTGTAAAACGCTCTAAACACAGATGAAGTTAGTTGATCAGTTGATCCATCGTAAGAGTGATTGTCAGTAAACGTTTACAATCACCACGATACCAGATAGGTAACATGTAATAACAACTCAACAAAGTATAGCTAATACTTTAATAGTTATTGCAAAGTAGAATAATCATTTAGACTCGCGAAAAAGAACTACAACACGCTCACACAAGCACAATTATCTATCCCTTCCCTTTAATCTTTAATCTTTAATAAATTTATTTAAACACGGTAGCCTATTCAGTGAAAAAATCTATACAGTCTGATTTTCAAAGGGCCGTGTGACTAAATTGTATTTACAAACTAAGACTATCTATAATGAACACACAATATTTACATTGTATGTAACCCCGCTTATGGAATATTTTGTAGGGTTGATACAAAAAATTAAATTCGTTTCTTGAACGCAGACAAAGATATTTTATCAATGTTTTCTGTTCTATTACTTGATAATTCATTCCACCCTTGCCCTGCTCTATAGGAAAAGCTCCTTTAGAAAATAGTTTCTGGTTTAGGCAAGGCCAATTTAGAATCGTTTCTCCTTGGGCAATAATTGCTATTATTATACATTGCAGTAAAAACACGCGTATAGATTTGCTAATTGCCTACTATTAATTCTAGCAATCTCGTAACCTGCAGATTATTGAATTATCTGCATGCAGATAATTTAATTATCTGTAGGTAGCCCGCGATTCGCAATACTGCGGATTGTTTTTATGCGAAAACAGTTGAAAATTCAAAACAAGAAATAGTAAAAATACATTACACATCGTTTTTTTCTTGCAATGTAGAATAAAACAATTATTGAATTCGGTTTTTGTGATATGCCGAATTATTAAGGTCAAGGTAGCTAAGTGTTATCAGCCGAGCCGTAGGCGAGGCTGATAACACTTACCTTGACCTTGATAATTCTGCATATCACAAAAACCTCATTCAATAATAGTTTATTATTGTATTTGGTGAACAATTCTTGAAGATAGGATGGAAGCCTTCAAGTTAGAGCTTTGAATGATATAACAACCTCCCGCTTTTTTAAAATATCCTCAATAGGCGTCTAGGCGAGGGTGTAAAGTATTTGGGTGGAAGGAACATCATAACTTTGTCCAGTAATTACGCACTCCCTCATGCGTATGTCCACAAGTAACCCGAAACCTTACACTACCCCCCTTCTTAAAAAGAGCTTTACGTCAAAATTTATGTAAAGTACTGGTTAGTCCATATGATAGTCATCCATCCAGTCTGGAGGTCGTCGTTCTGGTTGAGATTTTCTTCTAACTTGCAGCGGTTCAGCCTCTGTTTCTCCGTTGCCGTTCACTTGTATAACAAGTTCGTTTCTTGTCCAGGTTTTTCAACCACCACCACCACATCATCGCGTTCTATCTTCTCAGGTCTCCTCACTTTGAACTTCGTTCTGCTCCCTTTTAGTGGTCTGCCGACGCGTTTCTCGATTTTCAATGAACCGTTTACTTTGATTGTGGTGAACAACCCTCCTCCCTTTGACACTGACTTTCTCGTTCCTTTCGTACTTTATTCTGTAAACCACCTCTTCAAGCTTCTTTATGACTTTCCAAGGTCCTGTCAAGGCCTGTTTAACTTCATATATCTTTCCCACCTTATTTTTTGATCTAACTATAAGACTAGATCTCCTACCTTGTAAGTGTGCTCTTTCGCCCATCTGTGGTAGAAACATTACTGTGTTTTATGAGTGGATTCCAGGGCCTCTTTTGCCACTTCAAACGCCTTTGTTAGTCTAGTCTTTAACTGTTTTGCGTACTCATTTACTGAATTAGCCTTTTTCTTTAATCCATTTGGCTCCACGAGGTCATTAGGCAATCGAAGTCCTCTTCTGAACTCTGAATAGCTTGGTGTAAATCCCGTGCAGCACTGTACTGCGGTACTGCATACAAGAAAACAAAAGGATGAAACATATAAATCCCAGTTTCTTTGGTCTTTTGCTACCGACTTTGAAAGCATGTTGTTAACAGTTCGAATGCTTCGTTCTGAAACTCCACCTGACAGCAGATAGAACGGTGTTGTGCAGGTATTCCAGATTTCCAAAAAACTACTGACTTCTTGAATCATGGTTGCCGTTAAATTCTTTCCTTGCTCATGGTGTAGTTGCTCAGGAGAACCATGTCTTGGGATCCAGCAGTCACACACCTCTTTCGTTACTGTTTTTGCATTCTGGTTTTGTAGCGCAAACAGTCCAAGCCACTCCGTAAAATGGTCAACCATTACTAGGCAATAACGACAGCCTCGACAACTTATATTCCACGATATACATAGTTACCGGTTCTTCTGGACGGCTTGTCACGATTGGTCGTAACGGAGCTTTGTTGGGCGGAACGGGGTTTCGTCTTTTTTGGCAGGAATGGTGTTTCTTGAACCACGGGTCTTATCTTCGATTGGATGTCCTTCGAAAATTTCTCAACTACGTCGCCATTTTAATGTGTCGCCGCTTCTTTTCCCGATAAATGCAACTTGTTCGTCTGAATCTGCATTTATATTACAATATCCAAGAATAATTGATCGTAGAATAAGTCCCAATAGAAACATTGGAAGGCATTAGTACAAACTGGGAGTGAAAACTACCCCTAGTTCAATTACAATGAACAAAGGTTCAAAACTAATTTGAAAATATCGCGCGAATGGCGCAAGTTTGACTAATGGTCGAGGGGCGAGGGTCAAGGGTAGAAAGTCGAAGGCGAGGGTCGAATAAAATGTCCAGGGTCGACGGTCGAAAAAATTGTCGAAAAACACGAAAATAACTACAGTAACTATATGATTCCAAAACGCGTGTGCCCTTATAGTGTGAACATCTGAACTAATATGAAAGGCGATATAAGCTATTAGGAGTAGTATAAGTAGCAAGTATAAATAGCTAGATCGCAAATTGCGAGCGAGTGCGCAACAGTTTTATTTAGATTGTCTATGGGACTGTCGATATTTATTCCCAAAGCATTTGCGATTTTAAATGGGCCGATAATTTCAAACCGATTCAAACTTGTCGGTTAAGCATCGCGTGCAAACGACAGCACAATCGTAAAACTACTTTATCTGGCCAAGCCTATGTGTGTACTGTGTTGTTGCAGACATGACAGGCTTTCAAACGAATTCTAGACAAGACAATCGGACATTTCTACTTTCGCACACTCCAGTGAATTTTTGGCGCACTCACCACCTAAGGTATATATGAATAAATGTGATCTGCGCGATGAATTAAAGTATGGGGAAAATTTCATCATTAACATTATGGCAGTGCATAAACGTCCAGTTAAGAATCTGGTTTTCAGTCGTAATCATCTAAAAGACTTGGAGTATAAAATGTATTTAGAAAAAGAGAGGCGTTGCTTTTGTCTTCACATACTAAATATTCGAAAATCACACTAAGATGGTATGTGGCACTGTCACCCTGAGATGTTACCCCGCATTTCGGAATTAGCAGTAACTATTTTATCAAAGAGGTCTTATATGCCATTCGAATCTTTCTTTCAATCATTGACTCGGCGAAGTGCAGACGATACACACAAAATTCTTCAGTTTACAGCCTTATTCGTGTATAGCCATAATTATTAATTACGAAAAATAGAAGTGCTTAAAGGTAGAATCGAAGAGGCTGGCCTTAGGATTTCGTATAATCCTCCCAGTGATGGGCTACATTTTTATTCAGCTGCTGTGTTTTTTATTGTACTGTCGTTTGCGCGCGATGCTCAACGGACAAGTTTGAACCCGTTTGAAATTATCAGCCCATTAAAATCGCAAATGCTTTGGGAATAAATATAGACAATCCCATAGAAAATAAATAATAAATAAATAAAAATAAATAAAACTGTTGCACACTCGCCCGCGATTTCCGATCTGGCTATTTATACTCTAATAACATCCGAGAACTGCAATAATAGCTTATATCACGCTTCATATTAGTTTAGATGTTCACTCTTTAAGAGCATACGCGTTTAGCAATCATGTAGTCACTGTAACAATTTTTGCGGTTTTCGACAAAATTTTTTTCATCTTCGAGAAAATGTTTTCGACCCTCGATATTTTTCCCTAGACCTCGACTTTCTACCCTCGACCCTCGACCATTGGTCTAACTCGAATGGCGTAATCTTCTGCAGAGCAAAAGTTCGCACAGGAAGTCCCAAAAATCGCAACTTTAGAGAGCTATAAAATCGGTTTGAATTGACCAATTTTAATTTTTTTTGCTGCAAACATACCAGGAAAGTGAGTGCTTTGAAATAAGCCAATAAAATGTGGGTCCAAAAATGCGTTGCATAAGCACTTTAACAGTTCAAAAATAAAACTTGCCCATTTGCAAAATGAGTTATACGCCTTAAAAGTCATCACTGGAACCAATAAATTAACATAAATATTGTATAAAATTATAGAAACGCTGTGGCATTTTACTTTTTATTGAATATCGATAAGTATTTGCCCTGCAATATAGTTTATGAGATTTTGAAACTATAGTCGTATTTTTCCACCGTGCAGTATATAAAAATTGGATGGAAAACCGAAGTGACTGAAATAAAAACCAGATTACCTAGAAATAGAATGTCAATGATATTTTATAGACAACAATGAATGCGCTCAGAACACCGATACGTGCGACGCGAATGCTGATTGTGCAAACGCGGTCGGGTCATACACGTGTCAATGTCGCAGTGGTTATACAGGAGATGGTCACACTTGCACAGGTACCGTACTTACACTATAAAAACTGATAGGTTAAAACTACCTATTTACAAAAGTTGAAACTAAATTCAATTGTTATTTTGACCTATCGCATAAGTTATAACCTATTTAAAGTTGGTGTCTTAACTTATTATCAATAGTATGTAGCAATTTTTATCGGGTTGTGCGATATGTTTGGTCAATTACGACTTGTAAAATGCGCTTGAATACACCGTTCGGGAGGGCGAACAACACTAATTAGGATATTCAAGCAAATACCAACATGAGTGTATTTTTAACTAATAGAAAATGATTGAAAATACGCTTATTAATTGGTGCATGACCAATAAGAATCGGTTATTCGATAAGCGGCATCAATTTTCATCGGTTGTTTGGAAAAAGGATTTATAAAGTTTAAGTAACTGTTTTAAGAACACATAAACAGAAAATGGCAACCTAGACAGTGTTGCATGGCGCAAATAATGTAGAGTATGCTTATCAATGCAAAATGGCCATGAAATCACTAGTTGACTTATTTCTGGCGTTTGACTTAGTATTTCAGCACTGCTTATTTCATAAAGTAATAATGATCAAAATCTATTTGGGCTAAAAGTATCACACCTTCCTCATCTGTGATACACGCATTTGTTTGGTAGTAGTGAGTGCATTAGAGCGAGACGAAATTTCTATGTATGGACTGGTACTAGTTACTGAATAATGCCCCCTCGCCTCCACTACCCCCTTGCCGAAGACACTGCAACTACTTTACGGTAAGAACGTTTTTACAAACACTTCGAACAGGAGAAAAACATTGTTTTTATCAGTTTACTTTGTTCAGTTGCTTGCCATGATTTTCAGGAAGTCTATAGCGATATCTGCAAAGTAAATACGTTAAAAAAAAATGGTTTATCAATAGACCACTTGCAATGTTTATGTTTTTCTGGCAGGAGAAACATTCCCAAATGAGGAAGTTTACTGCTCTTGATTTTGTTTATGGTCCGTCAACCAGTTTTTACCGCCAGCAAAATGCAAACAAAGCAAGTCGTGTATATGCATTATGCTCCCTATCAGGGCTTACTGGGCGTTAGATCTTTGAAAAGACTACCACCTCTCTCGTCGCTTATCTTTTCAGCAACTCTTTGTGGTATTTTTCGCGCTCGTTATTTTTGTCCTTTCTTGTAATGGATGACTACCTATCCAAAATTCTTCTTTCTAGTCCAACTTTCAACCAACAAAACACGGTAAATTGTCGAAGAAGAACATCACCTGTAATTATTCCAGGCTAAAATCTCACAACCAGTTGTGGAAAACCTACGCAACAAAACCAATGCAACTTACTGTAAAGCAATCTTGTACAATTGTAAATCGTGTGCCAAAATTTTTGCCCTCCGATATGTTTCTGCAGTAGCTACATGTATTTAACTTTATATCCAATGTCGTAACTGAAATGATCGCTTGCTTCTTGTAGGTGTAAAATCGATATCTTGTGCGAATTTGTACAAAGCTGGCGAAAGAAAAGATGGAGTGTATACCATCAATCCAGACAAGCGAGGACCATTTCAAGTCAGATGTGACATGACGACTGATGGTGGAGGATGGACCATTTTTCAAAAAAGGCAAGACGGAAGTGTTGATTTCTATCGTGGATGGAAAGACTATAAAAATGGTTTTGGTGATTTAAATGGAGAGTTTTGGTTGGGCTTGGATAAAATACATCGTTTGACAAAATCAGGTCAAAACATTCTTAGAGTTGACTTGATCGATTTTGATGGTACCTCAGCTTACGCCAAGTATAGAACACTCACTGTGGCTTCAGAGTCAGATGGTTATAGACTAACTATTGGGAGTTTTTCAGGTAAATAAACACAATAGCTATGCAACGACCTCTGAATTATCCAAATAGACCAGTCAGTTTGTCTATTTGCATGGCTTTAACTTGCGTCTGAATGCATGAGACTGAAATGCAAGGTTAAATAACCTAAGTTAATCAACAGTTTAAGTCTGTTTTTCATTCAACTAGTCAGGTACACACCGTGTCACACAACCTTGGCAAAAAATGTGCAAGCACTTATGTAATGAAGCACTGAATCGTTGAGCACTATTTCATTTTCGATTATAACTATACAGTTTCACCCGGCTCAATTACATCTAATTTAAACAAATTAATGACAAAATGGAGTTCTGGGAAGGTTTGTTTTTTGCAAAAGGTTTGGAACTGAAGACAATTTATTGTAATATTGCTGGTATGCACTTGCTGTCCGCAAAACGTTGAGCCAGCTTCCGATTATTTATACTTTGTTATTTTTGTCAACATAATATTTAGATTAATTTTATACTCTGTGGTTTAGACTTCCCATGTTAAATGTTTGTTTTTAAGGCACTGCTGGTGATTCGTTAATTTATCACAACGGAATGAAGTTCTCAACGAAAGACAGGGATAATGATCATTGGAGCAGCAACTGTGCAGTGGGCTACAAAGGTGCCTGGTGGCACAATAGCTGTCATTACTCCAACCTCAATGGTCAGTATCTAATGGCGAATAGCAGGTCTTGGAAAGGAATCACCTGGTGGGATTGGAAAAGCGACAACAGGTCCATGAAAAAAGCTGAAATGAAGATTCGTCCTGCTCAATTTTAAAAGTTCAAATCCCCGCACTTATTTTCACTTTTAATGAAAGTTATTGGAGACTATGTTACTCACTGTATTTCATGAAAAAAAGTAAAAATGAAATAACTCAAAAATGTCTTGCACGTAATCCGTAATGTGCTGTGTTTTAGATTATAAAATTTGTATATATCAGGAAACTGTAACAACATGATCAACTCCGGAAAGGCAGGCTCTTATTGTAGTGATACCGAGAAAATTTGGACATTCTAAATCACCAAAAACGCTATTTTCAATTTCAACAATTTTGTCACTATGCTATTATTTTTTTCCCTACAAATTTACTAAAACATTGGAGTAACGTACATCCCGCTTCCCACAACTACAGCAAGCCTTTTAGTTTTAATCAGGAATATGGAGAAATACACTTGAACCCCATTAAAGACCACTGCATCTCGACATAGTACATTTGCATTGCTATAATCTCTTCAGGCCTCGTCTCCACGAAGGCTACTTGAGGCCATTGCGAAAAGATTATCAAAGTTTTTGTAGAGACTATAACACAGTGCAGTTGCAGCGGGTATTTCATAACTTTTAATTAGAAAAAAATTTGCCATTGATTGTAAACATTATCTCCTGTGTTCGGACAAGTATAATACTTAATTGTCATTGTCGACATATTGCATAATGAACACAAAACAATGAAGAAGGTGAAATTGGCCATGCGTTTAACTTTTGGCACGTACAATGGCATAATAAAATGTCAGCGATCAGCGGTATTATAGTGACTCATCAATATGCTATGAAACTTATCCATTGATGTGGACCCGAATATTTATGGTGGTCATGCTTGCATGTCAGCTGCTTTGCCACAACACATTCAAATTGCGTAAATTAAACTTGTGGCTGGTTTCTAAGAAAAGGAATTAGTCTGAAGTTTGTGTTTTTAATTCACATGTGAAGTTCGTATTTATACGGCACACTCTCCCGCACAAACACCGTCTCGACACAATATATTTGCATTGCTAAAAGCTCTTCAGGCATCGTCTCTACAACGGCTACTTTCAAAGTTTTTTATACTAACTAATCGTAAACCGCTACCGATGATCGACGACTTTCATTCACTTCATTCACTAACTCTTGAACTTTCTTGTCCAGCTCAAATCATTTTCTTCTCCATTGATCAAACATAAATGGGGCCAGAGCCATTGGCCATATATGAGGACCAGCCCTACTTTCGTTTCAAAAATTTCGTTTCAAAAATTTCATTTCAAATATGTTGTCATTTGTAATATAACTACATATCTGTCAAAGTATTGAGAGAACGAAAACCCTACTTCCCAGGGCGATGCGATGATTTTTCGTCCCGACCCATTACTAAAACCTCTTCAGGCCACATCTTTACAACGGCCACTTAACCAAGTCCCAAGGTTGCCGTTTGTGGAAATGTATGCCGAAATAATTAGAATTTTTCAACGAGATTGCCTTTGGTATTAAATATATCTTAATCACAAAAGGCTGGCCCATAGATTGCGTTATCTCTCTTGTTTGGGTAGGTGAACTTACTAGTTGCATAATGAATAAATAAATGCACCTCTGTTTAGCAGGTTGCGAAAACCTTGAAATGGTATTGGAGCAAATATGGAAAATTCGAAGAATACGAAACGAATGACGAAGTTTTCAATACATGGTTTCCAGCCATGTAAGTGCACTGGTAAATAAACATCTCTTTCTTTATGGAAATAACAATGCAATTTTTTTCTCCCATTTTTGCGTCTACTGATTTACCAGTAGACGCATATGTTAGCGTGCAATGGATCGATACTTATTTCTTGAATCAGTGCATATGGCACCTCATTACGTCATTTATCACATGCGAAGCATATATGTAATCCACCCTTTTCGAGGTTGACCGACGGGGGATAACACGTGTAGTGTAATTCGAAACAGTCGGACAAACATTGAGCGTCGTGTTATACTCTTTATACTAGTAGTTTCTG
>JAOBYK010484231.1:0-33435 GCA_025434845.1 Phenganax subtilis | reverse complement strand
ATCTTTATAAAAGTGATGGAGTAACGTTTTTGAATTCTTTTATACTTTTTTAAAAGAAATTAGAAACATTCAATGGAAGAGTTGGTCATTTCAGTATAATCCTACATTTTGTGGGTCGAATGGACAATTTATGAAAATTGTTCATTACAGTGAACTTATACATATTATTTGCAACGACGTTAGCTCAAATATCCTCCGACATAAAAATGAAATTACGGTAGCTATAGCTTCACCCCCTACAAAATAGGTATATCTGTGCAGGCTGCAGCCTTTGTCTCAATATAGTGATGTTCTGTAAATATTAAGGGTTAGTTTTCGTTATGCACTTTACTGTAATACGATCGAGTTCTTGTTCTTCTTGCAACAAATACAATTCGTAGCTATAACGTAGTAAACGTTTGCGCTGCATAGTCTTTTTAAAGAGTCTGTTTTTGAATTCGGTATACTTCAGTTATACATAGACAGTTTGTTAATTTTGCTGTGCATTTAATATAACCATTTAACTAAGTGTAGAAGGTAGCTTTGTGATACAAATAAATTGCACAGCTCTAGGTATGTATTCAGTTATAATTCTTTTAATTTGTAGAAACACGCTCCAGCACTTGACACCGTGCCTGTGTACCTGAAAAAGTAACGAGCGCGCTTGGACCGCGTACCTATACGTGCAGTAAGGTAAGAGTTTATGCAAGAAACTGTGTTCGGGTCCATAATAGCTATGGCCCACCTACGTCGTTTGGAATTCAGGAGAGACAGCCAATTACACCTATGGCTCACTTTCAATACATCTTTCAATAATATCTTGAAATGGGTTATTTATGAATGCTTTAACTATTTTAAGAAATTTAGTCGAATATATATATATAGCTAGACTCCCCAAATATGTTAACATGTGCTTCTAAATCAAAATATATAATTTGCCATGGCAGAGGAGACAAGCACAAGTTAGTACACTTCAAACCACAAATCACTTTCCTATAATGACCGGTCATAGTGAATCAAAGAGTTACGTAAAACTTTCATGTTGACTAGTTTTGGTTAAACACAAACTATCGCGTTAGTTCATGTCAATTTTTTTTGTTCGCCCTCGTGCTGGTCTAATGCACACTTTTTTACGGTGGCTTTACAATATATCTCTTGGAATGACTCGCGATTAGTTGGTGTTTGCGGTAGTGCATATACATCATGACAAATACACATCTCACAAAATAAGATTCGAATCAGTCACGCAACAGGTTTGTCTTCGATCTGGGCAGTACAAATCAAACTATATCCAGCAGTACTATGCAGCCTATTAACTTTATTCCACGCTATATGTCGAACTCAACGACTCGCTTAATACGTAATAATTAGTAATTATGGTTATATTAATCTCAAGTCTACGAAATTTCATCAGTTACGATTCGTTCATTCTCAGTAAACTCTAAAGGCCCTTTTAAACAGGTGATTTTTGATGCGATTTTTCTCCTGTTGAATGATATGATAGAGTGGATAACTGGTGAATATGGTCCAACAATTTTGCTAATGCACTCGTAAGTCAACGTACTCGATCACATACGAGGAGAAATATCGCAGCAATAATCGTCCGTGTAAACGAGTCTTAAGGAAAGTGGAACGATACCTGTACCTAGCGATAACTTCGCCCTACGATAAGTTCATGGGTATCTTTGAAGCCAAGTTGAAAGCCAAAATGGCCGTCATGGGGCAAAAATACGCTCCTGTTTCAGCGTGTGTTTTAGAAGTTAACATAGCACAATATGTGCCAGATTAAGGGACCAATACATACAATAATACTGGAACCTAGGTCTAAAACAAGTTCGGAACCATGGAAGATTTACAGAGCGTTTTTTTCGAAGTAGAAAAGATTTCGTTTTGATACCTTTAACGATAGTCTTTACTAGTGTTAAACAGTCCAAACTATACAGTTCACAAAGCCTTATTTATTGTAAAATATACGCCCATTATAGGTTTTATCCAATCGTACAACTGGTAAATGGACGTATCGCTCCAGTATCCTTAAAGTAACGTTCATTCTGCGAATGGAAATTGGACAATTAAAGTACTTGGCTTGCACGTAAATTAGTGAATTATTAAATCTCATTATATTTACAGCTAAATACCTAGAGTCTATTCAGACTGAGGGATTACAGTATTTAAAGACAGATATCCCACATATTTGAGCAATTTCCTAAGTCTACAAAACCGTTTCCATTGTCGTCTTATTTTTGAAGCTCAACAGCTCTGTTGACATATTTTACAATGTTCCAAGTCTACAAAGCTGATTTATATGACTCAATTATTCTAATTGACGTAACTAAGCGCACGTTATTAATTTAATAAATCTCATTAAAAAACAAATAGCGAGAGTCATTAGCCCCACTTGCAGACTATTGTACTGTATACGACTGATTGACATATTTTTGCAATTTTTCTAGTCTCCAGAGCTGAGATATAGGATTTATGGCTGCTTTCCAGTTATGGGTTTTTGACGCGCACGTAGCTAAAAATTTATATTGTAGTAGACCTGTTCTTGTAAACAACGTCAAGAAAAGAGTTTTGAATTTAATAATTTTTACGTGTTTATTTGTTCGTGTATATTTAAAACTACAAAATGAAGGATTTAAACTTTTACGCATATGTACGTGGTGAAAAACACACAACTGTAAAGCTGCCCTTTTCTGCTAATTTTTAATAGTCAACAGCTTTGCATGCACGCCCGTGTGGTACTCCCATTAAACAATAACAAGAGTAGATGGCTAAACTACGGACCACTGCACTGTACACAACTGCGTGATTGACATTTAGCTGTGCTACAAGTGCAAAGCTGATCTGTGAGTCATTTCTCCTTACATTGAAAGACCGACAGCCCTGTGAGCACATTAAAATACTAAACTTCATTGTACTAATTGTGTAAGTAACTGGCATTACCACATATTTTTGCGCACGATTGCACGATTGACTTTCTCTGGGAATGCTTTAAGTCAGCAAATCTGATCTATTACTGATTTCTTCCAATACTTATTGATAGACTGCTCAGCGTTCTAAATCTCATTATACTAATTGCACGACTTATTAGCTGCGACTACAGAATACTGACCACTGTATACGAATGATCCACGGTTAAAATATTCAAACAAAAAATTCCATGAACGGGAAAACACACCACAGCCAAGCTCATCATACGGCTCCTTTTGTCAAAAAAACACTGAGCTACAGTCGACAATTCTTACATATTTTGGCAACAGCAGGTATACTATATAAAGACACATTGATCCAGTGTTACAACAGGACAATAGAGATGGATACGGAAGCACATACCGTAAGAATGTTCGCCTCAAGTCTGCAACAATGTACCTATATTTCTTTTGATAGGAGAAGCTACAATAACTGTTGACATGTTGCACTTCTCCTTAGCTGTTCTTAGCTTCCTCGCGTGACTATATTCAATGCCAGCCGGAAAATTCTCAATAATTAAGAGTGCGAGACAAGAGCTTGCTGCTTACGTCAATAGATTCGAAACAGATATCTAAGAAGCTCAAATAGATTTCTTGGACCTTGTGACGTGTATGACTGAAATATTCCTTATGTTCACGTTGCACTAGAATGCAAATAAACAATGTGCAGGGTGTTGCTAGGGCCTGCAGGGCATGCGTTTGTACTCTTATAAATACACTCATGCATGGAGACATGAATTAGAAACACCACTACAAAGTTTAGAATTTCTGCTATAACCTCTGCTAACGGTTAAATGTCAAATACATGCTTGTCTGAATGGTTCACCTTTTACCCTTTATGAAGCAATTTCTAGGAAGTATTCGCTTGACGGATAAAAGCGTTCGGCGGTTAGAGTAAAACATGCACATTTACTACAGCGCTACGTAAGGTATGAAAGTATCGTTTGATGATCATAGATTGGAACACTCGGGCAAATTTGATCGTTCATTTATCTGAAAAGTAATAACTGTAAATTTTGTTATTGTGAATAATATTATTATCTTTTGGTTCAACTTCATTGCACATGTTTTTGAAATAACAGTGTATCACACATTTACTCAAAAGTGCAAAGAAAGTGCAGTGCGCAATTGTCGGACGTTTTAACAAGGAATTACAGCTGTGATTATTAAAGCTTCCGAGTTGGCAAATATTAATATTTTTCTAAGAAAATCAAAAGAAATGATAGAGCCCACTGGAATTGATAAAATGCATCCGAAAACTTACTAAGATCGGCGGAATTTTGCTAATTAAATATGCATGAATTGCGGTGACTTCTTTATTATTGTATTTCACAATTTACATTGCTGTCGTGATCTTTCACTTGAACATATGCCACAAAGTATTTTGATGATTTTAAGCAAGTCATATACACACAGTCATACTGAGATACCGAAAGAACACCGCGTGGCAAGACTATTTTCAGCTGCACAGTTAGCTTTCCTGTTGATTTCTGCTTTTTCCACATGCACCAATGTGTTAAGGTGCGTCTTTTGAGGAATTGAACAGTTGGGGATATTAAATGAATTCTACTCGAGATATTCTCAGATCACATTAGAGTATAGTTGTGAGAGGACATACTGCTACTAATATATATTTTAAATTTTCTAGAAAGCCATTATCGCTATAATCCCAAATAAATGGATGCACATCGCGTATTGCATAAACAAATAATCAACTTGGACTGTAGAGTGTAGGTAGAATGACTGTTATGAAGCTCAAAATAGTCTTACTGATAACAAGATAGAATAACCGAATTTTATTATGCATGTACGAATATCTTCATGTTGGAGTTTTGATTTATGTTAGCATATACGGTTGAAGTCATTTGTACTAAGGTGGACCATGGGGTGGACAAAATTTCTCGGGTGTCATCAAATTGAAAAAAAAACGTGCATAGATGAACTACTCGAATCATCCACCCTCATATGCATTATTAGCCATGGTATGCATCAGTGAAAAGTAAGACGCCTGCATGCATTTTTTTATCGACCACACCCTAGATGTATGTTTTCCTCGGATTGATATTTGCGCTCCAAAACCGGTTGCACAATAGTCATTTGTTAGAATCAGTTATATTAACGAGTGTTCATGGATTACAAGGTTTCTCGTTGTTCATGTGTACACCGTATTTAGGGCTGGTTTTCATATCGTCGTAATTATCGTAAACATAGAGCTACGATCTTTCTAAATAGCTGAATTAGAACACTTTTCAACCAATTATAAGAAAAGCAATTATTAGTTAATAATGCGTAAGTTATCTATCAGACTTTCTGCGAAGAAGATAGAATATTTTGGGATTTAAAAGGGATCGTAACTTTTCGTTTACGACAATCACGGCAGTATGAAAACCAGCCCTTAACTTCAACATCACTAACCTGATTTTACAAATAAGGGTTCGAGTAAATCTGTTGAATCTAGCAATATCCTACGTAGGTTCCTTGCAATCCTGCAAAAAAAATACAGAAATTTTCAAGCCTCTTGACATCAATCATTGTCCGATATTAGTGCATATATGAACTCAAAATAGTGTGATCAAATATTGAACTTAAGGATTTCCTCTGTCTGCAGACATGCATGTCTATTAATGAAACATTATCATCGCAGTACTAATATTGCAAGGAGCTCTCAACAATGCAGGGGGTAGAATATCTTGATGCATGCACGCAGTATAGACATATCTCAAATGCACATACTACACCTTTGTAATATAAGGATTATATGGGGTTTTCGGAGAGGGAAAGGGGGATAATACAATGAATCATATAAAAAGATGCACATGGCGCGGTTTCTATAATTATCATTATAATACTGATCAAAAGATGTAGTGTTAATGCACATTTTGCAAGGAAAATACAACGGCTATGTACTTATATATGGTTAAAAATGCCCTGCAATGCTACTCCTAGATTGAAAATGCCTTCAATTATGACAAATTTTAATGACCATGAGAACGATGTTTTCATTGGAATATTTCAGTTGCAGTGTGGTAGGTAAGAGTAACCGTTCTGGTCTTGTGTCAAGTAAACATGCATAATACAGTTTACAGATGGACACTTTTCTAGTCCTCATATGCTGTCATAATGTCTATATTAAACCATTCAGTAGAGATATCATTAGCTTATGCATGTTTGCATCAGATTGGCCAGCATACAGACAGTCACGGACATGCAGATAATGCCCATTCATTCAATCTGGTTTCACTTGACCTATTCAACCTTTTTTTAATAGAAACGTGAGGTTTTTCGTTTGCTCTTAACGTTCATCACACATTATACTTCACTGATTCATGGATGACACCACTTTTCAACAATCCAGAAATTTGATATAGCATGTGTTAAAACATAAAGACAGTGTTCGGTTTTTTAAGAAACCGATTGTCTGCAGACGAGTAACAGGCGAGCTCTTTCCTACTTGTGGACATCAAACTCTTCCACTTCGCTGTTTTTCTAGTTTTAGCTGTTAGTCTGTTCTACGCAAAGTCATGCATGCATTGGGATTCTAAATAACAACGGATCAAAGAGAACTTCACAGACTAGCCGACGATATCGATGGAAGAAACACTGTGTGTGAGCATGACTGATAGAAACTTTTGGGTCGTTATTGGTTATCCATGCAATACTGTGGGTCGCAGTGTTTGTTTGTTTCTAGAGCAAGACTGTCTAGCTCAACTCAAAATAGATTACGTTGGTCTATGAATTCCGGAACTCGTGGCTGGAGGAACCTGAGCTGTAATCTACAAAATATTTGCGTGTAAATATGGCACTAGTCCGCGTACTGCATTGCTAACTAGATGTTCACGTGTACCCTGGTCGCAGTGTAATCAACGTGGAAAACACAATGGGGCAAACTACAACCACTGAAGATTGAATATACGCACAATGACAATTGTAAGGTATAACTGTAAATATACGAACTAAGACATTTGTGTGATGGACCTGCATAAAAGTGACAACATGTTTAACGTGGGCGCCAAAGACTGCTGGCAAAACAAGATAGAGAATGCAAAGGACAGGCTGCCCAAACTCAACGTACTTGCTTTTATTTTGATAATTGCGATTGGGTCAGCAGATCGATCAGGTGAAAAATATAAAAAGACTACTCTGATAACAAACACTGGGTGTGGGGACCCCATGATTATACGCAACAACAAATAACTACTTGTGTTTGTGTAAAGAGACGAAGAGATACTTCAAATGGACTCTTGATTGATTAACAAACCCAACTTACTTTGCATGGTGGCTATTGTATCGTTGATCATGAAGACTAATGCTGGCGGTTAAGGAAGAAAACGTAATCAGGAAATAATGATGTCAAGACACGGACATATTTATAGTTAAGAGCCGCCCTACTGATTAAATGAAAAGAATAAGTTTAACCAAGAGTGTAGAGATTTTTCAAATTAGTGAAGTTGAAAATGATGCACTTCTGTGCGTGAAAAACGAAGTCAGAACGTATATGAATATAGATGCATGTGTGTATCATGATTCCATTTTATTTGACTTAGTTGTTTCTTGAACAAAAGGATGCTGGTTGAAAGAACCGACATACACGTTTTTCCTAACCTTTTAAAGTTAGCTTGTAATCTTCGGCTAATAGATAGTAGGCTTGAACGGTACCTGTGTATAACCCCAGTTAAATGCATCATCTTCGGTTGATTGGATACAGTGTGCACAGTGTTTCGCCTTCCGATTTATCACATGTTCAGTCTTTTAAATCGAATATAAATGTTTTCGACACATTTAACATTTGCTTTATTGGAATCAGATGTCGTTGAAGTGAAGTAAAGTTATGCGATAAAATTGAAGATTTCTGATGCACTACTGCATGATACACGTCATATTAGTGCAATATTGTCAAATATTAAAATCGGCGCTGCGAATATCGAAGTCTAGCTTTGACCTACATTAAAGTTACTTGCAATGAATTTCTCTTACATATAACCTTAAATATGGTTAGAAAAGAATGGATACGCATTTATAATCTCAAATTTTGAGCTTTATTTTTCTTAGTTTCAGTACAGTCTTGCAAGAAGGAGAAACGCTACAACATCAGGATTCTAGAGCATGTTTTTTCTTAGGTATGGAACCTGTTCGAAAAGCAAATGTGACTATACAATAAATACATATGAATTATGCACAACAGGCGTTAAAAATTCGGTTATGCTAACCGTCATCACAATATCGTTGAAGGTGCAATAGGTTCTCGTTTATATTAGACATACTTTGTCGTGAAATCGTCTAGTATACGTTGATAAAAAAGTAGTAATCTGTCACCAGTCTCCGTTGGGTGTTTTTGCTTGTAAACAGCGCATATATATTGCTGTCTGGTCTTTCAATTGAGCTACATTTTGTTGACTGTCTAGTCATTTTATGCATTTGGATTCAAATGACTGCAGAATAAAGGTTATTGTACAAGTAGGGCATATAGATGTACGAGCAGGAAGCGTTTGTTTTTAATGGACTTAAAGTGTAAATTTCTTCAAAATGGTGGCTGCTGTTATTGCTTCCCAGCGCCATATCTGTCATTGTACCATTTTTACAACGTTATCAAGCAAAAGACCTCATATCACGATGTATAGAGGCAGCTAAGTAGAACGTGATTAAAAAATATTCAAGGATTGACTTCGGCGATCCTGCATATGACCCAGTTGCATGAGGTGCGTCATTCTGCGCCTTCATGCCAAATCAAGTAAACTGAGTAATATCTGACGTGTAATTACATTAAGGAAAACTTAATACAATTCTTTCACGTTGTTTTGAAGCGTGAAAATGCCCGCCTTGAGATAAAGTTATATTCAGAATGAAAGTGAACGAACGCGCTTAGAACATTCTTGGCAAAGATGGCTTATGTAGGTTGTTTTGAGAAAGAAACTTAGCACTACGTACACAAAAACATGGCAGGAAATTCCTAAGATTTGTTGGTGACGAATCTAACTACTGACCAAGTTAGATGTTGTTTGGAATCGGATGTAAAAGAAGATGGAACAATTAACAGCAACCATACATGGTGAATTTCAATTCTCAATGAATGAATGTACCTTGGTAAATATTTTGAAAGTTCAGTTGCACAAACGCTATTTTTCAATACAGCTATAGGCAGGGAGTATTACTGTCCATGTCGATATGAAGAGAAAAAAGAAGCTCGTGGAAAATAAAATAATCAAATGATCCTGAATTATTAAAGCAAGCCAACTATAAGTCAACAACAACAAGCTTACTTCGTCAAGATTTCAGTTTCTTTGCAGGGATTATACAGGGACATGAAGGGAGCGGTTATTATTTTCAACTAAAGAGATGAAACAAACAAGCCTTACATTGTTTGTGATAGTTTGCAATTTTGAGCGAACCTGCACGCAATGCAGATATGTTGTTTGAATTAAAAAGTGCATGCGAAATCTTTGAGATTCCCAATCCACAGCCAAGTACGACTAGTGTGTACCGTATAGTAATAACATATATGATGGGATTGCTCTATTAGAAAGTGGATGGCATAAAGAATAGATGATTGAACAAAACCATTGTTTAGCCAAATTGGCGAATCAATGCGTACACTTCATGAACTAAATTATCCTCCAGACTCCTCTTGCATGCATTTTGCAGCGTATCATTATAGGTCCATTGCGACTGTTCTATACTCTTTGACTCAAGAGTGTACAAAGAAGACTTTAACGAAGTAGGGAAGGATGAGTGAAAGAGCGGCCACTTCATGAAAATTTTGATACGGTTTTTGATGAGCTTGTGGTGTGAAGTTCAACTTAACACAAGGCAAGATAAGTACCTTAAAATAATGTAAACAAGAGAACAAAACTATACCGATCAAAGTATATCCTAAAGGCAAACTGAGGGTCAGTATAATTTTGAAGTACAGCATATATGACACGTATCTGGAAGTATCTTTGGAACATATGAAATGCGTTGGCTCGAGCATCACTTGACTATGGCAATGGCTGCAATGTGATTGCGGTTTGCCGCGGTATTCACAGATATTTGAATAATGTTGCATTGGTGTACACTGTGTCTCATCCGTTTACAAATTTGTTCATAGTAGTTCTTTATTGAGCAAATGGAAATGGCAAAAGGTTTTGTACTTTTGGGGCTGTGTATTAATTCTGATTATCTTTGCTCTTTACAGCTTGAATTGTAAATCAACATCCTCTCTTGTGTTAATGTTTTATCTGAGGGTAGACTCGAAACGTGCCTCGCTGAGCAAAATTTCAGGAGTATGTACTATATAGCAAATGAATTGTTTTCGAATATTGTACAACTTATTTCATACCTGCGCGAAGAGTGCCACAGCTAGACATCGGCTTTCCTCTTCTTGTGTTCTACCATGTGATGTGACTGACTTGTCCATCCCAGCTGACGCACATAAGGACTTGAGGGATCACATGATGTAAAGTAATTCTATGAATCAGCCAATGGTGTGCCACCAAATAGTTCTTAGAAAACTGATTGTGTGTTTCGCTGTGGCCTAAGAGAAGAAAGTGTGCATATGTACGAAATGAGGAATTTTTTTGTTTGTGCTTTGCGATATAGATGCAGCGAATTGCATTGGAAATTTGATTTTTTTGAAATCGCTTAGTGAAACAAAAACGACACAAAAATTACGAGAAGCGCTTTAAAGCTGTTTTGTAATTGCAAAGCTAGAGTTTTGCAAAAGTTCGTAAACTATGTGATTATTATGTATGTTGACGATTGACTAGAGTGTACAGTCAGAAGTAACCGGGAATATTATTTATCATTCTGATGATGACTATACGCTCGAGTCGAAACGTCTAATTATTTTCACCAGACGATATACATTTGTTAGGTTATAATAAAAGATGCTTATCGTAAGCCTACAGATGTTTCGGTTTTTTCAAAAAAATGCGGAATACAATTTTTTTGCAACTACATTTTTTTCGGCGGCTTCCGCTGCCATTTCAGCTCAACTTTTTGTTGAGTTCAAAGGCTTGTTTGTAGTTTTATTGAGCTTCCTTATACGCGGTAAACGTATCCTCGACTTAACGAGCTTATTCTTTAGTGTTGCTTGCTGCCAGATATTTTCAAAACGAGTGTTGTTGAGGCTTAAACTACAAATATTTAATGAAATAAAGTGTAGGATTTTATGAAGATGTGGGTTGGGATAATACAGCACGTTCGTAGTGTTAACGCATTGATACCGAGGCTAGCCAGTACATCCTCGTTTTGCAATAATAGGGCCTTTGCCGTCACGTTCACACGCACGTGCACATATACGTAAAACTTTAAAGCGAAATGGAATGTGTAGAATTTAGTGTTTTTATTCGATACGTGTCTATCAGCAAACTATTTCTAAAAATACTAATTGCAAAAGATTTAGAGTTTTATTTGCGTTGCATTCTAACCGTGGGATGTAGCCTATGTGGTGCTAATTGAGTGCTAAAACGAGCAGAAAGTCTTGTAACTCTTAATTGTTTGGTATGCTTCGTACTTTATGTATATTCAACGATGATCACGCGTCATATATCTAGTCATCAAGTTTAACAATAGTATATCTCAAGACCGTGTACACTTACGGGCTTTGAGATAAGTCAAGTCACTGCGCTTAGTAAAAGCTAAACCTCATGGTATAAGTGTATTACAATAAGTAGTGTTTTGAATTTTTGTTCATCTAATGGACCTACACCTAGCTATACCGCATTTCCTCGTTTCAGCGCGGCACCGATCGAACACCGCCTACGAATAAGTTCTGCAATTCGAGCATTGCAAATTTGAAGAGCACCACCGTGCTTAAACGAGTAAATTCGGTATATAACGGCAGAGAAACGACGACGATGAAACACGCCAGGGGCCAGTTGTTCGTACGCCGTTTAGCTTAAACGGTAGATAAGTCAGAATTCAAAAACACACCCACACTTCTTCTAAGCTTTTAAAATCAAATGTTATGTAATCAAACTATGGGTAAATACATAATTATTGTATTCAGTTGAAAAACTTTCAACTTCGTTGTTCAAGGTAGACATAAATATGATCTAAATTTTGAACTTATACGCCGTTTAAGCTAAACGGCGTACGAACAACCGGCCCCAGCTCTTAATACATATAAATATAGCAAATATATTTGGAAACCTTCTAATGCATGCGGTAATTTACTACAGATTTTGAATAGTACACAAGGTTATGTCTTGCAGGTAAGTTGTATCAACCCTACTTAGAAAACTTCTTGTCACGCCTTGTCCTGCTGCTGTTGCGAATCAGTCCTATTGGGTTTACTTTGTGTTAAAAATATTACTTAGACACTGAAATGCAGCATTACTGATATTACAGTAACGTTTCAGTATTAGTATGATTCTGCCAACATTAGAAACAGTCCTTGCTGTGTTTGAAGAAACTTGTGTACCGCATCGAAAGTTCTGATGATTTTCAAAAATTAAAGTCGTAGGCAACGTGAACTTTGTACGCATTACAAATCACAAGTGTTTTATTTTGCATTTCAGGAAAAATTTCCTTAAGTTAGATTCGTGATGTAGACTGCTACGGCGACACAAATGTGTTATTCAGCGCATGTGATTTTGTATTTAAAACGAAAAGGGCTCATTTTCACGTTCGCGTCGTAGAATCTTAAGGTCCCTAATAGCCTCAAAGACGTCTAAACTCGTTTACAGATATCAATTATTCGTTTTTTGCACTTCTTAGTTTCATTGTGTTGGTATTTGCTGTCCTTGCCTGCCCTTGCGTATATGCCTCAAGTCCCCAATATTTCTCAAGTTCGGCGTGCAGAGCATGATATAAATAGTAGGACTACAAATGTGGTTGCCAAATGTTCTGAAGTATGAACAGTATAGCTGTGTGAAGTTCGCAGATTTGTACATTTTTATACAACGAGGCCGAATTTCCGAATTTTGCAATATGCCGTGAAGAAATTTGCAGTTGTACTAATTTTGGATGCTCTTGCCAGCTTTGGTATTGGATATATGATCATAATAAACTAAACTTGATAAAATGTTAGTTTATTATGAAATGCCCCCATTAAGCCCGTTCTCCACTACGGGAATTTGTTCGTGCGAAGAAGAAGTCTGGCAACGTGATTGGCTCGTTTTCGACTTTTTCGCGGCAAATTATTTTGCTAGCAAATCACGTTGCTGCATTTACTTTTCGCTCGAAAAAATTGGCGTAGTGGAGAACGGGCTTTAAGCCAGTTCTACTACGCGAATTTGTTCGCGCGAAGAAGAAATCTGGCAACGTGATTGGCTCGTTTCCACGTTTTCGTGGCAAATTATTTTGCTAGCGAATCACGTTGCTGCATTTATTTTTCGCTCGAAAAAATTCGCGTGGTGGAGAACGGGCTTTAAAGATGTCAATTTTTACAGTTTCTATTGCCAAAAAAGTTTATAGCAGAACTATATGCGACGTTTATGTAACGATTTGGATCGAGAAAACGAATCCTCTATCTTGCCCTTCTAGCTCCATTGGTTGACAATTTTGTTGCGCTTGATTAAGAACTGCATACCAGTACTTGATTTACTGAATACTCCTACACTCCGACCATTGCTGAGTATTGGATTGAGTTTTCATGTTCGGACTATATAGTTACCCAGACACCATGGATACATGTAAGAATTAAAGTATGTATACATCCATTATACAACTATCGTAACTTATTCAAAGTTTTTAGTGCAGTTCGATGATACACTGCATGGTTGTTGACACTAAATTATGAGGCGCGTTAATTGCCACTCCTATACATGTACATGAGTGGGACGAAAGTTTCCGTGTATTAGCTTTCAATATTTTGCCAATATTTTACTAGTATAGTAGGTAGAGCGCGTATGCACATGCATGGCTTCACCTGACTCATGTGCTTTTCACGCCGAGAACAAAGACAAAGGCTTGAAACAGGGAGCATTTGAAGGACTAAAGACACGTGTTCTACTGGAAGATAGATTTTTACTGGCCGCTTTTAGCTTGTTTGTTGTGAGTGGATTCATTGGCGCTGAGGATTTTCAATGTTGCCAACATATAGGCTACCTCAGTTTTTCGTAAATACACTGGGCATCCATGCATGATAGCATCTTCTCTCAATTCCTATCACTTATCCATGGTTCAGTAGAATCTTAAATTTTAGGACAGTTTGGATGATCAAAGCAAAGAAATATACTTTCAATATATAGTCGTCTCTAATCTAACTGATAACTTAATCATTTTCATAGCCAGCAAAAAGTCTGCTAGTCATTGGCGGATTTTGAACTTTTGCATCCCTGGTACATAGCCAGGGTCAGTTTGTTTGTTGATTTCCAAACCGGCGTACAAGTGCCATTTTTTCCGCATTGCATCTCTCCTCCAATAACAAATTAACATCAGATTATACAACCAAACTTTTATTAATTTCATCGACAGTTGAGTAGATACAGACTCGAAATAATAATACTTCAGACGGACAAGACTCAGGGGAATATCTTTCGCAAAACTACTTTAAGGCCGGTTTACACTATCAAAGTTTCTGTGCTCAAAGTAGAAATTTTTATTTCACAGGCAAATTCTACGTTCTGAAAAATTTGGAAGAATTATAAGAGTGAAGTAGTTCAGTGTTGAGCGCTGTATTAGTTCCCTTAAATATATTTAGTAAATCCTTGAAAACTTAGGATTACCTATTCGAAATATTCACTTTGATCACAGAAACTTTGACAGTGTAAACCGAACCCTAATTTGCACGCATTTACGAGATATGAATAGAAGACTTTGCTGTAGTTAAAGATAAAGAACCTGATTCCAAGCAGTGCAGTATATATTGTATCTCAGAACTTGCGGTAGAAAGTGCTTCTTGTATTAGACTTATACTTGCAGAGGGACGCTCTGGCACCTTCCACGCAAAAGCTCATGCAGTTTATATAAATTGTAAAGGACTATATATTTAAGAATGCCTCTAACCTGTACGCACAGTCTCATTTCAAAATGCTGGTCTGCTATGCAAGATCTTGCTGGAGTGATACTTTTCCCCCCTTTGTTTGCGCGTGTTCTTTGGTGCTGTCAGTGCAAATGGCATGATATTGCGGAGAGAAAAATCGCACCTTTTACCCAAGATATGGTTTTCGCATCACTGTAGAATTTTGTAATACGGACACGGGAGAAGTTTCATTTGGTATCATACTGATTTAGAACCAAGGTTTAAGTTTCATTTTAGCAGTCAACACTGTACGTACATGTATTTTGTGAACTTTCGTTTGCTATATCTCCTGCATGCCAATCGGTCTCGTCTTAAAACTTTTTCATTAACCGATAATGAAGAAATATTAATGCTCAATAAGTAACACATTGCTTTTCATTCGCAGAAGTGCAATCCTGACAGCTGGTGGACGAGAATACCTAACTGCAGCTATAGCGCTGCAAGTGCTTTTATTCGCTTGCTGTATTGGGGAGTGACCCTGGCTGACTACTTTTTAAACAAGGAAACTTATATAATTTTTTATGCAGTTCAATCGTCTACTAATTTTTAGTCCTATATTGTATTTGAATCAATGCGGATTAAATCGGACGACCACCACGAATAAATTATTGCTGTAAACTTTAAAATGATTTCGAGTTGTCTTTCAGTTTTGAAGTTCCCTTATGGCGATCTTAACAAATATAACTTTAAGCATATGCCGGCTACAATAAAATATTGATTCTTCCGTAGTCGTATTCATTCATGGCTGACGCTACTAGTATAAATGTAATTTTGTGAATACATATGGATCATGGATTTCGCTGGCTTTATTTACCTTGGTATTTGGTATCATAGAATTAGATGGATATAGGGTTTTCTCAAACTTCCGAAAGAGAAACGATTTTAGTTCATTGAACGCGAATAGCACTCGCGAAGATATGAAATTTGAAACATGCCGCGGTTGTCGTTGCAGCAGTGTCCAAATGATGTCTTGCATTGCCTCAGATGATACAATAAAACGAACTTTTTTGTGGCACTTTTGAACTGAGAAGTAATTTAGCAAAGATAACACTTCTATAAGCCGTGGAATTTGAAGCATACTGCTTTCGTTTATTGCATTTTTTATAGTCAAGTGTGTTATGCAGTACGTGTCATGCATATGAAGTAGCTAGACAAATTCGTTCAGAATTTATGAAACGCCAGTCTTTACATCCATTTTAACTCTTCTAGTTATGACAATATTTAATGTCCGAGGTTTTGAATTGATGCAATTGGAAGCATATTGTTGTTATTCAGTGCATTTTCACATTAATACAATGGATTGACCATGCATGTTTTGCCATTACTAAACCGTAAATGATTGCTTCTTTCTAAGAATTCTGAAAGACTTTTTCGGCTGTTAGTTTAGCAATGATAACCGTTAAGATGTTGAATAGCTGGAATTGAAAACGTAGAAATGGCGTTGTTTAATCATTACTACATTCCGAAATTGTGTAGGTCATGCATACATCACCGCTGTAGGATTACAAAACGACGTTACGACAAGCCTCTTTCTAGAAATTTAAAATGCTTATACGAGTACAGTACGTCTGCTGTTAGTAATGATGGCACTTACCAATAATATAGAATTGTATAAATATCGTCGTTGTCTGTTGCATTAATTGAACTCTGAAGGAAAGACTGGACATCCGTGCATCTGAGGATCCAGTCGATAACGCGCGCATTTTATTGTTAGACCCTATCACGTGACATGAAAATGAAAATGACTGACCCACGGATCAAACGACTGCACATATATTGCGAAATCCCACATGGATTACGTTACAATTTGGCAGCTGTTGCGCCGTTACAAATGGTGTAGCAAAACTACTCTGGCGAAAGAGGAAGAAATTCCATGCGCGAGCGCATAGTGTTCATCATTTTCCAAGCAATCACACATGGCATACAGCAAATCATGGAACTTTTTTACCACTTCCCTGTTTACTTTACAAAACTGTACACTGACTTCCTTGACGTCAACTCAGCGACGATTGTTTACCTAAAATATATTCTACGCTTACAGATGATGCGTTTTCAAAACCGAAATGCAATTCTGTTTCTATAGTATACTGTGTTTAGGAGATTTAGGAATTTTTGTTGCTTCATTGAGTAATCTATATGAGTGCTGTAGTGTAGGTCACGGTTTGAGCCTATTAAAGCCTTTTCACTACATGAGAATGTTAAATTTTTGTGGAGGTCAATACCGAAGGAAAAGGGATGCTGCATGGTTGGTTATAACTAACGAAGTTTGTTGCTATCCTGTTATAAGCTACATGCATGACGTCGTGTTTGGCTATGAGAGCTCAAGACAAACTATCTTGATTGCTGCAAGTCTACAATACACGACTGTGCTTCTTACAGTACCTAAATAGCCTGAGTGAACTCATAATTTCGTTTTTTCGGTTAGATTTTCATGCTGTGCACTGTTTGGAGCTCTTATTTACATCAACATGAATTCACAAATTTTCAATCCCAATTCTTGATCGAAGAACGAAAAAAACAATTCGCAATTCTCATCTTTCATCTTTTCCGGAAACTTTACCGGGCTATTATCTGTAAGAAGATACACAGCAACTTTTTTTCATACTTACTCAAATATTATAATCTTGATAAAGGTACATAACATCAAAGGGCAAAGACTGCACTGGTTTCAGTAAATTATATGGATATGATACGTTAAGCTGGTAATTGCTTTCCGGGTATATATGATTGTTTTTCTAAGGAGAAGTACTATCGCCGACAAAAGTCACCTCGCATAGTATAGAGATTACATTATGTTTGAATCGATTTGAAAAATAGCTGTTAAAACATAGGATTATTTCCCCACTTCAAGTGTTACAGTCTTCCAAGCAGTTTATACAATTGTTTTTTCCAGCTTTGTAGATTTAAGCTGGTGTACTATTCAAACTTTCCCATACACGGTCAATTCTCCTTGAAGCGGGACCCTAAAGGCCCGTTTACACGGGCGATTTTCGATGCGATTTTTCTAGTGTTGAACGATGTGAAAAAGTGGATAACTGGCGAAAATACTTGGTGGAACAATTTTGCTAATGCACTCGCCAGTCATCCTACTCAATCACATACGCTAAGAGGAGAAAAATCGTAGCAAAACTCACCTGTGTAAACGGGCCTTAAGGCGTCAATGTCCAAAATGGTAAGAGTCTGCGACAGAACAAAAACCATGATATAGTGACAATACTTTATAACTGAAAAGTTCTATAACGAGCATCACAAAAAGATAAACCTGCGAACGGCATGTTGTGTAAATACGTGCTTTTCCTAAGTTCCTATATGAAATCTAATTAACACATACTTTACGAATAAACTTCATAGCAAGCATATTGGTATTGCATGGATACATATTGCCAACTACAAATTTTTATCGCTCCAAATGCTTGAAGACGCCACACATATTCCCTTTCATGCGATTTAAAAGAATGGAACTTAATTTCAGGAAATCACAATGCAAGATACTCCGACGTTTGGCCTTCAACAAATCTGAAGTAGAGTGAAATTGAAATGTGTGATATTATTTATATCTGGTTTCCGTGAACTTAAACATGGAAAGGTGTGTTACGGTGCACGAATGTGGGTTTTGAACCTTTCTTGATGCAGAAAATAAAGTGCTCGTATTTAAAAAAACAAACCGGATGACGGTTTTAGGGGTGAGTTTATTCGTCGCCGATTATCTTTATCCAAACAAAGCCGCGCAAGATGTTTCCTTTTGGACATCTGTATTTGCTGCTATTTTTTTATAATTTCGACTCCGATATTTCACAGTCCTATGTATCTTATTGGTACTGTACCTTTTCAGGTGCATTATTTTATTGAGATTACTAGTGTAGTCCCGAAACGGAACAAAGTTAACTATTTCGGACGCGTGATACAAAATACACAAAATTTGCAAACTTCGCATGGCTCATATTTTCCACATTTCACGACAGTTCGCAACCTTTATGACGCTCTTTTCCGCTGTTGTGATAGCTGTAAACCTTGTCTGTCTAGATCGAAATTTGGTTTGCTTTGCACTGGGGTCGATATGAAATTACCATAACTTTCGTAAATGTAATGAAATCATTCCCGTAATATTGAAACGATACGACATCAGCTTCATCAAAGCAATATGACACTATGGTTTAGTAGCTTTTTACAGTAAATAAGCAAAGTAGATTTACTTTCATCTGCAACTCTCTGTGCATCTATATAGTCATGCCAAAAATGCGCGCAATTTAATTTCCAAACGAACTGCCAAAGAGCGTGAATACGTCAAACTTCTTATCGCGAATATCCTTTATATAAATACAAGAACAGTCAAGTACAAACACCTACAAACACCTACACCGGTCTACGTGCACAATTAGTTCAAAACAATAATGGTGCTTATTCAACTGAATTTCTCTGACATTATTCAAAGACATCTCAACTTCCGAGCGATCGATCTATCTAGTCTACTCTAAAGCATATAAAAACATCAATTTTGGTCCAATCTCCTGTTAGTCCTGCATGTATATTTACGTATTCATGTCTCTATAATTGAAGCAGTCGCCTGTACTTCGAATTTCTATGAAATTCGTTCGATTAATTCTTGCATAATAAATCAATATCCTGAACAACCTGCATATAGCTTGACAGTATACACGAAACATCAATCTGTTCTTTGCATAATGTCAATCCGCAGTAAACAGCTGCGTATTTAAACAATTTAGTCCTAACAACTATTCCTTTGTCAGTCACAATTGCAGTGCCGTTAAACTGTTCTACGCGGTATTAAACAGAATTCCGAGTTTTCAACTTCGTTTTTAAGTCATTGTAGGGACCTAAGCCACTGGGGTCTACGATTCTACGAGGCGAGATCAACGACGCAACCGTGGATGTTGGAATTATTTGACGTTGAAGACATTGTTTACAAAATGAAATGCAGCGTTACTGATATTGCAGTAACGTTTCTGTATCATTATGACTCTGCCAGCATTGGAAACATCCTCTACTTTCTTTGAATAAATTTAAATTTCGCGTCTTACTCCAGTACTGGAAAGGGCGACATGATTTTTGTGAACTTCTCTCGTAAGGAAGGTGAACTTTGTATCCGAGACAAATCCCATGTTTTTTTCTGAACCTCAGGGAAAGTTTATTTTGTATGATTTGTGGTGTAGACTGCTATAGCAGCACAAATACATTATTCAGAGTGTGTAATTTTGTGTTTAAAATGAAAAGTGCTCATTGTAACATTCATGTCTTGACTTGCATCGTCGCATCGTAGGTTGTATTCCAGTTACGCGTTTTTAACACGCACGTATACGCACGTGAAACTTTAAATCCTTCAAAACTTTATAATTTTAAAAATCGCATCAACAAATAGGCACGTAATTATTCATAATTCTAAATTCTTGACAATTCTTCTCATGGTGTTTGAAAGATAAGTTTTATATAGTTTCAACTTTTACTTGCGTGTACGTGCGTGTCAAAAACGCGTAACTGGAGTGCAGGCATATGTTCCTCATATAACGCGTGAAATGTACAAGTCCACGACTCTAGGTGAATCTAAATATTCCATTTATATAACTGTGAGCAGTGCATATCAAAATTGTTAGAGCCTATATAACCCTTGAATCCCATCAGTTTATGCTAATTAGCGAACAGCAATTTTAGTTCAATGCGCGGTCACTGGCATAAAGTAGAGCTACAAAATCACAAATTATATCAATTCGTCATGCAAAATGGCATATAAAACTTCATCTTTCTTCAAATTTATTGTCTTATAATATACTGGCTATGCAGTGAATATTTTCAATGAGATATAAAATTGATGCTCTATTCTAGAAAAGAATGTTTTCTCTTACATTACATATTATTAGTCGCGTTGCAATTAAGATATTTCCACATTTATAGCCTTAGACGGCTCTTACTAGTTCATACAACCCAGTATTTTCAAGCGCTGTTTCTTGCAATGAAAGCTACATGCAAATTAAGAAGTCTATCGCTACTAATACAATAGATATGAGGTTGACCATTACAAATGGAATCCACTCACTCAGTCCATGAGTCAAATATTTAAGCTGAATGCATTCTGAAAGTAATTCATATTTTGTAAGCAAACAGTGTGCTGCAATTGTACATGGCTTTAGAAGCGTTTGTAATCAAAATTAAATTGGTTTCCGCTGCTTGCAAAATATTTTGTAGTCGAATGCTCTAACATCTTCAGAGTGAATATTTGCGTACGACTCGTCAGAGATTTTTAAATATAACTCACGAATTGCATCAAGACTGAGTTGACTGAGTTAAAAATGGAATGTATGATACCAATTTTAGTGCTAGACTGCAATCATTGCAATTTGTGAGTGCACAATAAGCAGGATCAACTGTAGGAATAAACTCATACAGTATATATTTGCTTGATAAGGTTACTTTTGTTACCAAACTTAATGCTATATCCTAGTTTTGACTCACAAAAGTAATGCCATTGTTTCCTATCAACTATATATAGCTGAACTCTTTGATGGCAAAACATTTTCACGTTGTAATCTGCACAAACCGAGCAAAGGTAGGACGCATGTTATCGTGTATAATAGTCTATCATGGTACTTGTAGACCTATAAACAAAACCCTGGCATCCATGCATCAATGGCTGAAAGGCATTATAATTTATAAACTTCAACTCCTGCAGCAGTATGTTACTGTTGACTAAAAACATTTAACCATGAGTTCTTCCAACAGCATTCGCAACAGATTAGAGCTTTATGTGTGAGTTTTTTTTTTGTGAACGCCCATCATGAGGAAGTTATAGTATGGAACAAGTTTAATTAAGAGTCAATCCAACGTTTGTAGCGTCCCTTGAAAAAATCTATAGGCTAGGATTAGGTATATACTGAATACACGCTTAACTTGTTCGTAGTAGTACACTATCACAAACTCTGGGATTTACATGGCGCCGAAATCCACTTCCACGTGAGCTGTTCGAAATAACGTACAAGTACTCTTAGGTAGTCGTAGACAAAAACATCGACAGCAAAAGTTTTCATCTTCTCGGACAATCAAAATAGTTTTGGTTGCAACAGTTGGTTTGCACATTCTCATTTATCAAAACGTAAAAAATTTAGAAGTTTCGCCCAGAGTTTTTTGTCAGGCACTATTAGCATTATTGTAAACGGTTTTGTCAATCTAGCCCACGAGCAAGCGATTCTACAGTGCTACAGGTTGTCCGAGTAAAGAGCTGTCTCTCGAAACATTGAGAATCTGTTGTACATTTTCATCAAACACAAGTTCTGTACAATTTCTACAATTTAGCGAGTTGCCTTATGAGTGTCCGTACGTAGGTAGTGATAATATATTTGCACAAAGTTGCAGATAAAAGGAGCTTACTTGCTTGCCGCAATATAATCCAACAGGTAGCAAAGTATATTGTTGCAATATCCTCCTAGCTAATTCTCTGTTGGCGCATCTTTTTCTTTAATGTTGCAATCAATTCAGTTTGGACTCAGTATTTTGATAAAAAGCAGTTCATTTATCATTGTGTACACTGTCTCAGAAATTATTTATATTTCGTGTAATTAATGCCTCGTGACGAGAATCGTGCTTGCCACTCGTAAACCTTTGCACGGAGTCACGAGGAGATATCCAGTGGAATCAATCCTATTTCAATGATTGTTACACTCGAACTAACAAATAACATACCTATTTGTGCACCATCATTACTACAATTTTCAAAATTCGAGACCATAATTCGAGGTTCTTGTACTTCGTTTGCAAAGTGATTCATTTCAAGAGCAGTATATTGGCCAGCATGTGATTGCGAAATTCCAGATAGCCAAGCTTGCATTGTTCTTCATTTTGAAGGCCAGCGAAGCTGTTCCCGCTTCCAGATTTACTCTCTGCTAGTGAGTTCTTAACGCCAGCAGCTTATTGGGCTTAGTGCGAGTGCAAGCGAACAAAGCTAGCTGGGCTATACCGACACTGAAACCCAACACTCCCAGCACTGCTCTCAGACGTCTGTTGATTATGATGAATTTATATTTGCTTAGCTCCGCCTTAATCTTCAACGTGCATTAAACGAGACAATACGTCTATGTATGACCATACTATGAGAAGATAATACTTGAGAATTAGAATTTCTCAACTGCCTAACAATGTTGGGAGCAACGTCAAGATCATTACAAGTAATAGATATAGTATACTTTCAATAAAGAAAATTTGTTCACCGTACACTACCACTTATATTTCTTCTCACATTACCAAGAGGAGACTGGGAAAATTCTACACCATAGCTGCATGTATCATCTTATCTACATCTGGGGGCATTCCTGAAAATTGATTGTTTGGACTAACAAATATTTGAGGCGTCTGCCTACATTTGCAGAAAATTAATCAATTAATACTCATAAATATCATGGTGGTGAAGTACAATTTCAAATCTCTATATTTACTAGTTATTCTGGAAAATCTTTCCTGAATGCCTGCTCAACAGGGTGTATCAGGCATACCAATATATGTCAGACTATTTACGATGGTTCAGTATTTCCCACGATTAGGAATTTTGAATCTGGACTGGGGTGGTGTTTTTTGTCCAGATATAGACTTGTAACTTTTACGCACAAATAGAAATTGCTACAAAACGTCAAAATAACATATCTGCATAGGGCCGCCTAAAGTCTTTTTGGAGGCCTGGAGAAAATTTCGTTTGGGGGCCCTAGTCCCACTCTCACTAAACATATATTTTTTTCTTCATCAGTATTATTTTGGGGTTTTCTTGCTGTCGGAGACAGGAAAAAGTGCCCCCCTTGTCCCACCCTCCCCTTGGGTTTGGCAACCTTGATTGGGGCATCCACTTAATTTGATGCCACTAAAACTACTCAGACTTTTGTCTTTGATGAGGAAATTAGCTGTTAGATTAACACATAGCATCAGATTAAATTTTAGTTGGCATTTCTCTACATTGCTACGAAGCTACCATGGCAGCCATCTTGAATATTATTTTGGAGTATAATTATTTATTTTGAAAGTATGCATTATACACTAAAAAATTCATCCTTGCAGCTAGAAAAAGCGCCCTAGGTTCAGTAAAATTGCAAAGTTTGGTTGCCAAATGTTGCCAAATGTGGAAATGTAAATATGCAAAGTTGGCCAGGTTTGTATATTTTTGCCGTATGAGAGGAAATTGCTGTCACCTACAGCTCAAAACAGGTCGCATGCACCAAAAATATGCTAAATTTGCAATCTTGGCGATAAGGCCACATGCACAACATTTGCAACTCTTTCGAGCAAACTTCGCCATCTTACTAAATTAGTAAATTTATTAATTAAGATGTTCGTTCTAGCTATGGCAATTGACTTCTTCTACTTTGGATCAAAATGTAGTCTACAATGCGAATTGTCCATTATGCTTAACGTGTCTTGTTTAAAGTTTTCGAATTTATAGCTTTTCTGATTTCCGCATAAATAAGATAGCTCGATTATTTTTTGTCCAAACAAACCAACTCCTGTACTCAAACTTTTTGCGAGTTAAAATACACGCAAGGTTGTATATAACCATTTTACTTCGTGCCATCAAATTTTAAAATGCCTGCTACAAATCAAGGTCAAGAATTCTATAAAAACTGAATTGTTTAAAAGTGAATTACAGCCATCTTTAAAAACACTTCATTTTCATGAATTTAGTTGCCATGCAGTAACAGTTTAGAAAACATCGTCTTTTCACAGTGTAATATACTGATATTCTTTTCTTATGCTTCCTTCCATATACAGCAAAGTGTTGGTCAGGAGCATCACCAGCATACTAAAGTGAGACTGAATCGCAACTTCCCAAGTTAAAGACAGCAATCAAAAAGTAGTTCTGAGGAAGATTTTGAGCTCTCTTTGGATTAAAAAGTGAGTGTTTAATTTTAAGTTTTGATTTTAAATCAAATAATGATTTGTATCACGGACCAAACTTTCAATCTTGAAGATTCTACCACCAAAGAAAATCTTCAATTTATTGATATTGCAAAGTGCGTTTTGTGCATTGTTTTAGAATACGCAAAATATAGCCCTGCGAAGTTAAAAATCTTCTACATATATTTTAGATTTGTATTACTTGCAGAAATCGCTGCCTTTGTCGGCTCAAAAATGACAGCAATTTCCACACGGAATACAAACAATATACGGCTAAAAATTCCAAAGTTTGTCGGGCTATAGTTCTCGTACTTTCAACATTTTACGGCCAAATTTAGGAAGCAATTTTACCAAAAATTAAGGTGTTCTTTCCAGCTGTATTGATGGATTTCCTACTTTGAATTTCGATCAAACTTTCGTCCATTAAGCAAATTGACCATTGCATGGATGACAGTTTCTAAAAATTTTCTTGGTGTGCATGGCACACGTGCGCATGACGCATGCACCAAATCCATGCTTGAGGCCTAATGACCCTAACACGAGTGCATCCATGCCCAGTTTTGATTCAATCCTATATGAAAGGAAAAGAAATAACAGAATTCTATTCACTATCAAAGTTTAATTCAAGTGTACTCTGTATTATAAGTTTTATTAAAACTGTATACTGAGACCAACGGTGATTTTGTGCGCTTTATAATTCACAGTACTATGCATGGGTGCTTGCATGCAGGTTAATGATTCTGCCTATTGAGTTGGTCTAGACGGGATATATATGAAAGTTGTGTTTGTAATGCAGGAAATCAGACAAGTATAAGGGTTTCTAAAATTAGTTTGGTGGTACAAAAGCCTTAGATTGTTTCACTGTTGTTTACTCACTGAGGTTATCACAATGCAGAAGGACCACCTACAGAGTTTAAACACTAAAATTGTTCACAAACTGCAGTGTCTCAAGAAAAACCAGAATGTGATTTGTACATAACTTTCAAATTAGTTTCATGCTTTTTAACTTAGTTAAAAAACATGTGGTAGGACTTTGAAGACATCCATATTTTCTGCGATGGAAATTTTTTAAAAAGCATTTAATAACTTAAGTTTCTTTGCTTATTCTTTGCTTGTAAGGGAGGGACGCAGCTCAATCTAAGTTGAGATGCATCAAATTAATTTGAAATTCATAAATATATTAGCCGACACACTGTATATATTGAAACTTTCAGAATATTCCTCGCTTTTCTCTCAGTTTCAATGCCAACTTCGTACTCTTGATAAGGGCGTATTTTTCGCCATTTAGAATAGCGGCCATCAAGCCATCTTGGAAAAAATACGGATTAGTCCTGGGTACTTGCTGTTGTAAGTAGAAACGCACAAAACAAACGTTTAAAAATGTCGGACGACTCGGACCTAACGACGACATTGGAACTTTACTTTTGATAAACGAAATAAAGGTCGTAAGATGGAATAAGTTTCACTGACGATTGCACCAGATTACGACATAACGCGATGCAAACGACACTTTCATCAACATACTCAAGAGCTCTAAAAAATAGCCGACGACCAAGCTGCCTCTAGAACGCATATTTGTAAATACGTCCGATACCAGAGAATACAAATTAGATAGGGCGGGGAGGGAGCTAAATTAGTCTATTGGAAAATAAACGTGATTCTGCATAGGACACCAAGGATGAAGTTTTGATTTTCAAAGGAAATGTGCCTCGAAACCCGCCTTAATCTGCTATCGATAAGTAACCATAAGTAAAGAAATGCTTCTTGAGTAATTCACATATTTATCGCATGCCGTAAATGCTCGTTTTAGCGCTGCTCTCAGTTAAGCGCCGCACTCAGGATGAGAAAAGTTTAATAAGCACCGCTCCCAATTTAGCGCCGCATAACCGGGAGCGGCGCTTATTTAAAAACTTTAGACTAAACGTACACCCCAACAATTTTTATTGCTCAAAAACCTAGCGAATTAACAAAAACAGTTTCCGTGACTTATGGTGTCCACTATTTACGTGATAAATAATGTCAATTATTTGTGTGGTGAAGCTCATAGGTGAACCCTATCAAGTTAAGCGCCGCACCATAGTTGCAAAGATACCGCACTCAGAAGCAGGAAAATTTTATAAGCGCCGCGGTGCTAAAACGAGCATTCACGGTATCCATACGCTAGCAGGCTAGCACAACTGTTCATTAAAACAAAACACGATACAACCTAAAACGACATCACAAAGCTACGCAACACAAAAACAAAATAAATGCGACAAAACTTACACAAAACAACACAAAATAAAACGATACAATATAACATGACACAACTAAACAATGCAGTAACTTTATATTAAGAATAACGTTATCGGACAAAGTTATTTTTACCCTACTGTATTGTATAAGTTTTGTAAAGGTAGTACTAGCTACTGCCGCGAATAACATCAGAAACATTATTTATACGCTCAACTTCTAAATGCAACCATAAACAAACAAGAACTTCCAAAATCTTATTCGGCGCAAAAGTCGTTTTTAAAATGTATTGTAAAAGCCTTGAATATTTGAATTACGCTATTACAGTTTACACTACGCTAAATTTAGAAAATACTTAAAAAACTCCCTACACCTCTGCCAATGTGTTTTACTGAGAGAGATTATGATTATAGCATGTCGTGAATTTCACTTATTGTATGTAATATCATTAAGCTCACATTTAATTATTACTGCTAATTACAATCCTTTGCCATATGTCGGAAATTTCTTCAGTAAAAATTGCACGTTTTTACAGGCATGTGTAATAAAATATATCTACTACACGAATAAATATTATATTTAAATGACACCAACAATATTACCAACACATGCATAACTACAGTTTATAAACAATTATGTTTGCACTGCCAATTTAAAACAAACAAATACTTGTATAGTTGAACAACGTATTCTATTTGTGTTTATATGGCTAACAAACGTTGACAGTATGAAGGCGCATACGCCCATATTTAGATACACTGTACTCGCATGTTCTTTTATCTGGAGTGCGCCAATGGGCGAAGCAAAAGCGTAAAAAGAACCCATGCGTAGGTCAGGGCAGAACAAAAATAAAATTCAAAAGAGAGCTCCATTTGCTTGTTTTTGTCATCTTCACAAGAGAAGCCTTGCTTTGATTTCTTTCTTATGCTTGCGTTCCAAGTAACAACAAGACTTGATAGAGTAATGCTTATTAATAAGCCTAGTTTTCATGTATCGTGATTCCTCGCATTAATTCATGCGGCGATTCCTACAATCGGTTATCATAGATGCATAAGATTTTTGTCAACTGGAATACAGTTTCTGCTTAAATAGTCACGGACATCGGATTGACAAACATAGTCGATGAATTAAGCCTGGTTCTCACTTGCGCACACGCACGCAAAAAAGATAAGACAAAAGACGAAACAAAGATACGCAATGCAGTGTAGACACAAGCATTGATATAAACACAACCACAAACATAAGAACCCCAATATAAACCAAGGCAGAACAAAAAGAGAATTTAAAAGGAGATTTTTCTCGATCGCTTTCTTTTTGTAATCCTTATTAGAAGTCTTGCAATGTTGTCTCGCTTACACTAGCGTTGCAAGTGAAAACCAGGGTTTTTACACTGTAATTGTGAAGCAGGCTTGAGTGATTGCTACGAAGTCTGTAATATCGGGAAATCGCAAATTGAAAAGATAAACTTCTCAAAAATGCACTTTTGATTTCCTACGGAACTGACTATTATCCCTCATTAACCGAATGATCACTCGATATGCAAGGCGTTACTTACGTCATGCATGAAGATTTGCCTACATAAAACTGTTGATTTAAATCGAAATATGTTTTCGAAAATCGTAAAGTTATCATTTATGACGTTCTCTGTGAGACATGATGTCTTTTAAGCTTTTATGGTAAAAAGCTTTGATCGACTCCACTGCAAAATTCGACGAAAGATAATAGATAGATGCTGCCTTTGGCGATATTTCGGCGTTCCATGCACGGAAAATTGCTTTTGCCCTCGAATAATCATTATTGCCTTAAAATGGGACATACACACATCAGGTTTCCGTTTTTTAAAGCTGCTAAGTGATTCTTGTTATCACTTTGCTTAAGGGCAGTTAGATCTATTTTAGGTTGATAAGAACGCGTTGTCATTGTAGAACAAGAACCAATTAGGCCTGGTTTGCAAATATCGAATAGTCATTCGGTGATAACTGTATAATTGAATTATATGCTAGTTAACTACGACTACGTAAAGATTTTTTTAAATTGGAACGTAAGAAATTGATATAAATTTCCAAAGATACGCTTAAAACATGCGTTAATACTTCATGTCAACTTAATCACCAGCTGCCGTAATTTCTGAGAATTCTTTTGCGTGTTTGTATACAATTAGTCAAGCTGCATTAGAATTTTAACTTAATAATCGTACTGAAGATCCTTTTGTTCAACAAAGCCACTCGACTCGCAGACTCCAAGGCTCCATAATCCAATCAATAAAAATTGCAAGGTGTGCGTAAAAATGATAAACGTTAAAATGGACAAACTATAACGCGTTTTTAAGTGTAGAACTATCTCGCATGAGTCAATTTTTCATGATCTGGTCAAAATGAGTTTGATTGGGAAACTTTGCTAAGGGTAGCAAACATATCAGTTTGCCATGCAGAACGACACATCGAAAAGCTATCATCTGTGCAAACATATTTTCTTGCTGGAATTTTTCATCGTTTTGTTTAATTATTAAAAAAACGTCTGTACTAGTGTGCATATAAAATTCGAATCACTGTCACGCCCGAGAACCGTTGGAAAACCTGCCCATGCTTCGAAGATAGTCCCCTTTTTTAAAATATAACTCAAGCCTGTAATTTAACTTTCAAGTTAATGGACGAGTGTCTCCATGTAAAGAACGCAAATATTAAAAAGCAACCTGATCAAATCATGTTATGAGTTATGGCAAACACGTAATTATGACAAAAGCACGCATTATAAAACATTATATACCGTATTTACTCGTTTGAACACCGTGGTGCTCTTTAAATTTTCGGTGTTTTTGATGCGGCGCTTATTCGGGGGCGGCGCTAAATCGAGGGCGGCCCTCAAACGAGTAAATACGGTAATTGCGATTAATAACACTATCTAGATTCATTATCATAAATGGAGACTTGCGCTCAGTCAGCGTTGCAGGAAAAACGTGTACTCGCGTAATGTATACTTAGTTATATAGCGGGATATTTATTACAAATTCAAAATATGTAGGTAGAATTGTTAGAGAATGTGACAATGGGTACTATTTTAAGTAAAATGGCTGATAATTAAATCCATAAGTGACTTGTGATCTAGAACAACTAATTAATGTGTAATCTGCAGAGCGAAATAGAATTTAGTACACATTGTGTTAAAAACCAGTTAAAGCCTTAATTGATTAAAAAAAAACGTACTTCCGAGATGTTGTGGGTTTAAATTCTAGCCGGATTATGTATTTAAAGAAAGTGCCCATAATTCAATGAAAGAATAGTCGTTGATAATTCATGAGGTAATATTAGCTAGACAAGCAACATCATTGCGTCTCTGATGTAATGGGAGCTTACGATCGACGACAAGAACCGCGACGGCGCCGTCTCTCAGACAAAGACGCTTTTAACCAAACAAAAAAAACCCAGAAAAAGTCTCTCTCCCTCTTAAACTTCTCGACACCGTTTTCTTTGTACAAAGGCGTAAATACAACTTTACTCATAACTCTTTCCACGCTTTGAATCGATGCAAACTTACTGAGTGAATAAAAACCATTCTTTAAAACCGAGTTTTTTGAAGATTCTACTAATCATTTATCATCATACGGGACATCAAACATACATTTATTTCACTGACAACAATAGTTAGCCTTATTTGGCTTCTTGTGCACATATATAGATCATACATTTCTAACTTTGGTGTCAGCTTCCTTATGCTGGATTTCCAGAGAAGACGTCATAGGATGGAAATTTTAGTTTCATAGTGGAAAAACACACTGCGCATGAGTACTAAGTGTTGAACTAAAATACGTGGAAGGCTACCTGCAGGCAGAAATTTGAAACCAATTGTTTTCCGTTAGCACCTAGTTCTTCCACGCAATGTATACACGCGGCCAAGTACGAAAATTCTTAGATAAAAATGTTTATCTTGAAAACAGCTTTTAAACAACACTAAAGGCACGATTGTTTTACATTGATGTATTAAAACTATGACTTTACAACAAATGCAGACAATTTTTGTATTCACAAAGCCACTTTTCGACGTTGTAAGTGCTCTGTAACAGAAAAATGGTTGACACGTGCGAGGAGTCGCCGGTAGTTTTTTCGAAGGTAAAGTTTTCATCAAAATTCACAAAAGAACTACTATCGTAAATGAAATAACTAAAAAAACAGCATAAATGCATCTAAAATTACCAAGTTTTAACATACCAAATATTAAAAATCTATTTTTTTTCCCAAAATAGCCCGCCAAGTCTCGCGCCGGTCTCGCACCAAACGAGATAAAGTGGTGCGTGTAGTCCACGACTTGACCTCGAGACACGCGTGTCTGGAGGTCAAATCTGGCTTCACCTGATCACAGGCGATTGTAAATGGAAGTAGCCTCCCATGTATTTTAGTTAAATGGTGCTAGATGTTATTACAAATTTACTGTACTCCAATTCTAAAAAAACTTAAAGGAGCACAAATCCTTGTTTTGCATGGTTTCACGAATTTCTCATATTACTATAATGAAACGGTTTCTTTTGGACCATGCTTTATTAGAAAACACAATGTGTTCAGTGATAGCGAGAGTGTGCGAGCTGGACAAAAACGTACAGCAATAACTTTGGCCAAATTTCGAGACCATATCTCTTCATTCACTACAGTGCAAAGTTAAATTCAGGTTCATGAATGCGATAGGTTTGGGGCTGTTGCAAGAACATATATGCCTGCATACAGTTGTAGCCAATATACTTCACGGTTCGAAAAGTTTGATCTTTAGCCGCCATCCTGAAAAGTACCTTCTCTAACGCTCAATCGTTCACGGCTTTTCGTACAAATTCTGGAATGGCAAAACTTGAGGAATGAACAGATGCATTGTAGAATGTCATTTCAGATATGTGATCATCTGCCAATCTCCGAAGAGGATTTTCAAATTTGGTGCCCTAATGAAAATAAGATCAGAACATAAGTATGTATAGTTGTAATAAAAAGATTAGTAAATGAGAGTATTCAGCACTTCGCACTCACTTCACACAATGATTGGGACTCGTATACGCAAGTGTGATATTTTATAAGACTTGAAATTAAACTGAAATACTAATGTTTCATTGAAGAAGAGATTCATCTTTATAGTCGTTTTTGGGCGCTAAACGACGGCGAAAGCAAGAACTGCTGCGCAATGATTAAGAGTTACAGTACTCTTGGAGTGCATTATTGGTACTTGCAAACACGCGAGTTCAACGCAAGAGAAACTCGAAATTTAATACTGCACCCGGCTTCGCCTCGTTTCTCTTGCGTTGAACGAGCGCGTGTAAATCCCAATGTAAACGCTTATTATCGAGAAACAGGTTGATACAATAAGAAAAATATGACCAGCGCAACAATTAAGAAGTGACTTTACAACGGTCAGCTTGTTCTTTAAATCACAGAAAATTAAAAGATGGACATTAAAACAACCAATCTGCTATAAAATCGACAGAAAAAAACTTCAATATGTACGCCTTAAGCCTTCGATGAATGTTTTTAAAATGTTCAGTATGGCCATTATTTCACACTTCATACTTGCCAAAAATAAAAAAACGACCAAAACTTTACTTTTAATCAGTGGCGGATTACCCAATAGGCTGAGTATAGGCTGAAGCCTACAGGCCCGTGCTTTCGAGAGGCCCGTAATTTTTGGATATCGCTTATTTTGAAGCTGATATTCAGTTAAAGCCCCGTAAAATTCGTGAAAAAAATTATACAATATGTATTATAATTGGCGTAACTGCACTAGAACTGAATTGAGTTATACTTTTCGAGGCCCCGAGTGCATGGGAGAGGCCAAAATATTAATTACATGGTAACTAGTTCAGCGAATTTAAGGCCCGTGCATTTTGGTAAGCTTATAGGCCTGGGGCTTGGTAATCTGCCACTGCTTTTAATACTTAGACATGTCATTTGGTTGGAACGAATAATGTTTGCGATTCCCTCGGAAAATCGGATGTTTGCGATTTCCTCGGAAAATTTTCCCGCCATATTTGTTTTGAAAAAAAGGATGCATGGTTATAACGCACGCATGCATTGTTGGTTTTTAGTGCAAAGTTTCATGGAAACTTTGCAGTTTTGCGGTGAGTGGCTCAATTCATATGATTCAGACATCAGGCATCATAGTGTAAACTTTCCGGGGGGTGTATGTAGTTATTTTTCGAGCATATTTTTATTGAAATATCAAAAAACTTTATGAGTGCGCACCCCCGTTTTTGCTGAAATTGCCATCGAACACGTGCTTTGCGGTAAAATATTAACTACACGCACAAATGCCGCATAAATGGCGGAAGTCAGATGAGTGAGAAAAATATAACACGCGATCGAAACTTTATTTCTACAGTTATACCCTCGCTAAATTGCTCTTATAGAGCTAACAGTGTTACGACTTTTTGCTCTATCAGACGAATTACAAATCAGT
>JAOBYK010484120.1:0-13512 GCA_025434845.1 Phenganax subtilis | reverse complement strand
TCAGACAGCAAAAAATTTTTGTGATCAAGTGGCAAAATTTTTTTTTAAGCAGACAGCAAAAAATTTTTTGTGATCAGCGGGCTAAAATTTTTTGTGATCAGACGGCAAAAATTTTTTGTGATCAGACGGCAAAAGTTTTTTGTGATCAGATGGCAAAATTTTTTTGATCAGACAGCTAAAATTTTTGGTGATCCTGCAGTAAAAAAATTTTTTTCATAAAACTGCAAAAATTTTTTGTGTTCAGACGGCAAAAATTTTTTTTTGATCAGACAGCAAAAATTTTTTGTGATCAAGTGGCAAAAAATTTTTTTTAAATAGACTGCAAAAATTTTTTTGTGATCGGACGGCAAATATTTTTTGTGATCAGACGGCAAAATTTTTTTTTTGAGCAGACAGCAAAAAATTTTTGTGATCATACGGCAAAAAATTTTTTATAATAAGACTGCAAAAAGTTGTTTGTGATCAGGCGGCAAAACTTTTTTGTGATCAGACAGCAAAAATTTTTTGTGATCAAATGGCAAAATTTTTTTTTAAACAGACACCAAAAAATTTTTTGTTCTCAGGTGGCAAATATTTTTTTTTGATCGCACTGCAAAAAAATTTTTGTGATCAGACAGCAAAATTTTTTTTTTTGATTAGACAGCAAAAATTTTTTGTGATCAAGTCGCAAAAAAATTTTTTTAAAAAGACTGCAAAAAATTTTTTGTGATCAGACGGCAAAAATTTTTTGTGATCAGACAGCAAAATTTTTTTTTTGAGCAGACAGCAAAAAATTTTTGTTATCTTACGGCAAAAAATTTTTTATAATAAGACTGCAGAAAATTGTTTGTGATCAGGCAGCAAAAATTTTTTTGTGATCAGGCGGCAAAAATTTTTTGTGATCAGACGGCAAAAATTTTTTTTTGAACAGACTGCAAAAATTTTTGTGATCAGACGGTAAAAATTTTTTTTGGTCAGAAGGCAAAAATTTTTTGTGATCATGTGGCAAAAATTTCTTGGGATCAGACTGCAAAAATTATTTGTGATCAGACGGCAAAATTTTTTTTTTTTGATCAGACAGCAAAAATTTTTGGTGATTTTGCGGCCAAAAATTTTTTTTAAGCGGACAGCAAAAAATTGTTTGTGATCAGGCGGCAAAAATTTTTTGTGATCAGAAGGTAAAAATTTTTTTTGGTCAGAAAGCAAAAATTTTTTGTGATCTTGCGGCAAAATTTTTTTTTTAATAAGACGGCAAAAAATTGTTTATGATGTGGCGGCAAAAATTTTTTGTGATCAGACGGCAAATATTTTTTTTTAACAGATTGCAAAAATTTTTTGTGATTTTGCGGCAAAAAATTTTTAAATGGACTGCAAAAAATTTTTTGTGATCATGCGGCAAAAATTTTTTGCGATCAGACGGCAAAAATTTTTTTTTTGTGATCAAAGAGCAAAAATTTTTTGTAATCAAGAGGCAAAAATTTTTTTTTAAAAAGACTGCCAACAATTTTTTGTCATCAGGCGGAAAAAATTTTTTGCGATCAGACGGCAAAAATTTTTTTTTGATCAGACAGCAAAATTTTTTGGGATCCTGCGGCAAAAAATTTTTTTAGTAAGACTGCAAATAATTGTTTGTGATCAAGCAACAATAATTTTTTGTGATCAGGCGGCAAAAAATTTTGGTAATAATTCGGCAAAAATTTTTTGTGATCTTTAGGCAAAATTTTTTTTTTCATCAGGCAGCAAACTTTTTTTGTGATCCTGCGGGCAAAAAATTTTTTTTAATCAGACTGCAAATAAATTTTTTGTGTTCAGGCGGGAAAAATTTTTTGTGATTAGGCGGCAAAAATTTTTTGTGATCAGACGGGAAAAATTTTTTTGTGATCCTGCAGCAAAAAAATTGGTTTAACAAGACTGCAAAAATTTTTTCTGATCAGACGGCAAAAATTTTTGGTGATCAGACGTCAAAAATTTCTTTTGATCAGGCTGCAAAAGTTTTTGTGATCAGGCGGGAAAGTTTTTTGTGATCAGATGGCAAAAATTTTTTTTTGAACAGACTGCAAAAATTTTTGGGATCAGACGGCAAAAATTTTTTGTGATCAGACGGCAAAAATTTTTTTTTGATCAGACAGCAAAAATTTTTTGTGATCAAGTGAAAAAAATTTTTTTTTAAACAGACTACAAAAAATTTTTTGAGATCAGGCGGCAAAATTTTTAGTGATCAGACAGCAAAATTTTTTTTTTGATCAGACTGCAAAAATATTTTGTGATTAGGTGGCAAAAATTTTTTATGATCAGACGGCAAAAAATTTTTTTTTGATCAGACAGCAAAAATTTTTTGTGATCAAGTGGCAAAAATTTTTTTTTAAACAGATTACAAAAAATTTTTTGTGATCAGCTGCAAAAATTTTTTGTGATCAGGCGGGAAAAATTTTTTTGTGATCAGACAGAAAAAATTTTTTGTGATCAGACGGCAAATTTTTTTTTTTGATCACACCGCAAAATTTTTGTAATCAGGCTGCAAAAATTTTTTTTTGATGAGACTGCAAAAATTTTTGTCATCAGGCGGCAAAAATTTTTTGTGATCAGACGGCAAAAATTTTTTATGATCAGACGGCAAAAATTTTTTTTTGATCAGGCAGCAAAAATTTTTTGTGATCTTTCAGCAAAAAAATTTTTTTAATAAGACTGCAAAAAATTGTTTGTCATCAGGCGGCAAAAGTTTTTGATGATCAGACGGCAAAAATTTTTTTTTGATCAGACTGCAAAAGTTTTTGTGATCAGGCGGGAAAAATTTTTTGTGATCAGACGGGAAAAATTTTTTGTGATCAGACGGCAAAAATTTTTTTTTGATCAGACAGCAAAAAGTTTTTGATTTCACGTGGCACAAATTTTTTTTTGATGAAACTGCAAAAATTTTTGTCATCAGGCGGCAAAAATTTTTTTTGATCAGACAGCAAAAATTTTTTTTTGATCAGACAGCAAAAAATTTTTGTGATCCTCCGGCAAATAATTTTTTTTAATGAGACTGCAAAAAATTGTTTGTCATCATGCGGCAAAAATTTTTTGTGATCAAGCGGTGAAATTTTTTTTTTGTTCAGACTGCAAAAATTTTTGTGATCAGGCGGCAAAAATTTTTTTTGTGATCAGACAGCAAAAATGTTTTTTTGATCAGACAGCAAAAATTTTTTTTTGATCAGACAGCAAAAAATTTTTATGATCAGACGGCAAAAATTTATTTTTGATCAGACTGCAAAATTTTTTGTGATCAGGCGGCAAAAATTTTTTGTGATCAGACGGCAAAATTTCTTTATGATCACACGGCAAAAATTTATTTTTGATCAGACTGAAAAACTTTTTGTGATCAGGCGGCAAAATCTTTTTTTTGATCACACAGCAAAATTTTTTGTGATCAGGCGGCAAAAATTTTATTTTGATCAGGCTGCAAAAATTTTTTGTGATCCTGCGGCAAAAAATTTTTTTTAATGAGACTGCAAAAAATTGTTTGTCATCAGGCGGAAAAAATTTTTGTTGATCAAGCGGTAAAATTTTTTTTTTGTTCAGACTGCAAATATTTTTGTGATCCGGCGGCAAAATCTTTTTTTTGATCACACCGCAAAATTTTTTGTGATCAGGCGGCAAAAATTTTATTTTGATCAGGCTGCAAAAATTTTTGGGATCAGACGGCAAAAATTTTTTGTGATCAGACGGCAAAAAACTTTTGTGATAAGGCGGCAAAAGTTTTTGTGATCATAGGGCAAAATTTTTTTTTTTGATCAGACAGCAAGAATTTTTTGTGATCCTGCGGCAAAAATTTTTTTTAATAAGACTGCAAAAAATTGTTTGTGATCAGGTGGCAAAAATTTTTTGTGATCAGACGGTAAAAACTTTTTTTTGATCACACCGCAAAAATTTTTTGTGATCAGGCGGCAAAAATTCTTTTTTCATCAGACTGCAAAAATTTTTGTGATCAGGCGGAAAAAATTTTTTGTGATCCTGCAGCAAAAAAATTGGTTTAACAAGACTGCAAAAAATTTTTTCTGATCAGACGGCAAAAATTTTTGGTGATCAGATGGCAAAAATTTCTTTTGATCAGGCTGCAAAAGTTTTTGTGATCAGGCGGGAAAATTTTTTGTGATCAGATGGCAAAAATTTTTTTTTGAACAGACTGCAAAAATTTTTGGGATCAGATGGCAAAAATTTTTTGTGATCAGACGGCAAAAATTTTTTTTTGATCAGACAGCAAAAATTTTTTGTGATCAAGTGAAAAAAATTTTTTTTTAAACAGACTACAAAAAATTTTTTGAGATCAGGCGGCAAAATTTTTAGTGATCAGACAGCAAAATTTTTTTTTTGATCAGACTGCAAAAATATTTTGTGATTAGGTGGCAAAAATTTTTTATGATCAGACGGCAAAAAATTTTTTTTTGATCAGACAGCAAAAATTTTTTGTGATCAAGTGGCAAAAATTTTTTTTTAAACAGACTACAAAAAAATTTTTATGATCAGGCGGCAAAATTTTTAGTGATCAGACGGCAAAATTTTTTTTTTGATCAGACTGCAAAATTATTTTGTGATTAGGTGGCAAAAATTTTTTATGAACAGACGGCAAAAATTTTTTTTTGATCTGACAGCAAAAATTTTTTGTGATCAGGCGAAAAAAATTTTTTTTTGATCAGACTGCAAAAATTTTTGTGATCAGGAGGCAAAATCTTTTTTTTGATCACACAGCAAAACTTTTTGTGATCAGGCGGCAAAAATTTTTTTTTGATCGGACTGCAAAAATTTTTGTCACAGGCAGCAAAAATTTTTTTTTGATCAGACTGCAAAAATATTTTGTGATTAGGTGGCAAAAATTTTTTATGCTCAGACGGCAAAAATATTTTTTTGATCAGACAGCAAAAATTTTTTGTGATCCCGCGGCAAAAAATTTTTTTTAATAAGACTGCAAAAAATTGTTTGTGATCAGGTGGCAAAAATTTTTTGTGATCAGACGGTAAAAACTTTTTTTTGATCACACCGCAAAAATTTTTTGTGATCAGGCGGCAAAAATTCTTTTTTCATCAGACTGCAAAAATTTTTTTGGATCAGGCGTGAAAAATTTTTTGTGATCCTGCAGGAAAAAAATTGGTTTAATAAGACTGCAAAAAATTTTTTCTGATCAGACGGCAAAAATTTTTTGTGATCAGACGGCCAAAAATTTTTTTTGATCAGGCTGCAAAAATTTTTGTGATGAGGTGGGAAAATTTTTTGTGATCAGACGGCAAAAATTTTTTTTTGATCAGACAGCAAAAATTTTTTGTGAACAAATGGCAAAACTTTTTTGTGATCAGACGGCAAAAATTTTTTTTTGAACAGACTGCAAAAATTTTTGTGATCAGGTGGCAAAAATTTTTGTGATGAGACGGCAAATTTTTTTTTTTCATCTGACAGCAAAAATTTTTTGTGATCAAGTGGCAAAATTTTTTTTTTAAATAGACAGCAAAAAATTTTTTGAGATCATGCAGCAAAAATTTTATGTGATCAGGCGGCAAAAATTTTTTGTGATCAGATAGCAAAAAATTTTTTGTGATCTTGCGGCAAAAAATTTTTTTTAATAAGACTGCAAAAAACTTTTTGAGATCAGGCGGCAAACATTTTTTGTGATCAGGCGGCAAAAATTTTTTCTGATCAGACCGCAAAAATTTTTGTCATCAGGCGGCAAAAATATTTTTTTGAACAGTCTGCAAAAATTTTTGTGATCAGGTGGGAAAAATTTTTTGTGATCAGACGGCAAAAATTTTTTGTGATCGGACAGCAAAAATTTTTTGTGATCAGGCGGCAAAAATGTTTTGTTGATCGGACTGCAAAAATTTTTGTGATCAGGTTGGAAAACTTCTTTTGTGATCAGACAAAAAAAATTTTTTGTGATTAGACGGCAAAAATTTTTTTTTGATCCCACAGCAAAATTTTTTGTAATCAGGTGGCAAAAATGTTTTTTTGATCAGACGGCAAAAATTTTTTGTGATCAAGTGGCAAAAATTTTTTTTTAAACAGACTACAAAAAATTTTTTGTGATCAGGCGGCAAAATTGTTAGTGATCAGACGGCATTTTTTTTTTTTTGATCAGACTGCAAAAATTTTTGTGATCAGGCGGCAAAATTTTTTTTTTGATCACACAGCAAAGTTTTTAGTGATCAAGCGGCAAAATTTTTTTTTTGATCGGACTGCAGAAATTTTTGTCATCAGGCGGCAAATATAATTTTTTGATCAGAATGCAAAAATATTTTGTGATTAGGTGGCAAAAATTTTTTTTGATCAGACGGCAAAAATAATTTTTTGATCCGAGAGCAAAAATTTTTTGTGATCGTGCGGCAAAATATTTTTTTTAATAAGACTGCAAAAAATGGTTTGTGATCAAATTGCAAAAATTTTTTTTTGATCACACCGCAAAAATTTTTTCTGATCAGGCGGCAAAAATTTTTCGTGATCAGACGGCTAAAGTTTTTTGTGATCAAACGGCAAAAATTTTTTTTTGGATCACACCGCAAAAATTTTTTGTGATCAGGCGGCAAAAAATTTTTGTGATCAGACGGCAAAAATTTTTTTTGATCAAACAGCAAAAATTTATTGTGATCAAGTGGCCAAAATTTTTTTTTTATATAGACTGCAAAAAATTTTTTGTGATCAGGCGGCAAAATTTTTTGTGATCAGACGGGAAAAATTTTTTTCTGATCACACCGCAAAAATTTTTTGTGATCAGGTCGCAAAGATTATTTGTGATCAGACGGCTAAAGTTTTTTGTTATCAAACGGCAAAAATTTTTTTTGGATCACACCGCAAAAATTTTTTGTGATCAGGAGGCAAAAAATTTTTGTGATCAGACGGCAAATATTTTTTTTGATCAGGCAGGAAAAATTCTTTGTGATCAAGTTGCAAAAATTTTTTTTTAAACAGACTGCAAAAAATTTTTTGTGATCAGCAGCAAAAATTTTTTGTGATCAGGCGGCAAAAGTTTTTTGAGGTCAGATGGCAAAAATTTTTTTCTGATTAGACAGCAAAAATTTTTTGTGATTCTGCGGCAAAAATTTTTTTTTTAATGAGACTGCAAAAAATTGTTTGTGATCAGGCGGCAAAAATTTTTTGTGATCACACGGCAAAAATTTTTTTTTGATCACACAGCAAAAATTTTTTGTAATCAGACGGCAAAACTTTTTTTTTGATCAGACAGCAAAAAATTTTTGTGATCTTGTCGCAAAAATTTTTTTTTAAACAGACTGCAAAAAATTTTTTGTGATCAGCAGCAAAAATTTTTTGTGATCAGGCGGCAAAAATTTTTTGTGATCAGACGGCAAAAATATTTTTTTGATCAGACAGCAAAAAATTTTTGTGATCTTGTCGCAAAAATTTTTTTTTAAACAGACTGCAAAAAATTTTTTGTGATCAACAGCAAAAATTTTTTGTGATCAGGCGGCAAAAATTTTTTGAGGTCAGATGGCAAAAATTTTTTTCTGATTAGACAGCAAAAATTTTTTGTGATTCTGCGGCAAAAATTTTTTTTTAATAAGACTGCAAAATATTGTTTGTGATCAGGCGGCAAAAATTTTTTGTGATCACACGGCAAAAATTTTTTTTTGATCATACAGCAAAAATTTTGTGGTGATCAGGCGGCAAAAATTTTTTTTTGATCAGATTGCAAAAATTTTTAAGATCAGGTGGAAAAAACTTTTTGTGATCGGACGGCAAAAAAATTTTTGTGATAAGTGGCAAAAATTTTTTGTGATCAGACGACAAAATTTTTTTTCTGATCAGGCAGCGAAAATTTTTTGTTATCAGGTGGCAAAAATTTTTTGTGATCCTACGGCAAAAATTTTTTTTTAATAAGACTGCAAAAAATTGTTTGTGATCAGGCGGCAAAAATTTTTTATGATCAGACGGCAAAAATTTTTTTTTATCAGACTGCAAAAATTTTTTGTGATTCTGCGGCAAAAATTTTTTTTTTAATAAGACTGCAAAAAATTGTTTGTGATCAGGCGGCAAAAATTTTTTGTGATCACACGGCAAAAATTTTTTTTTGATCACACAGCAAAAATTTTTTGTAGTCAGACGGCAAAACTTTTTTTTTGATCAGACAGCAAAAAATTTTTGTGATCTTGTTGCAAAAATTTTTTTTTAAACAGACTGCAAAAAATTTTTTGTGATCAGCAGCAAAAATTTTTTGTGTTCTTGCGGCAAAAAATCTTTTTTAATAAGACTAAAAAAAATTGTTTGTCATGAGGCGGCAAAAATTTTTTATGATCAGACGGCAAAAATTTTTTTTTGATCAGACAGGAAAAATTTTTTGTCATCACGTGGCAAAACTTTTTTCTTGATCGGACAGCAAAAGTTTTTGTGATCAGGTGGGAAAAATTTTTTTGTGATCAAACGGAAAAAGTTTTTTTGTTGGTCAGACAACAAAAATATTTTGTGATCCTGCGGATAAAAATTTTTTTTAATAAGACTACAAAAAATTGATTGTCAGCAGGCGGCAAAATTTTTTGTGACCAGACTGCAAAAATTTTTGTGATCAGGCGGGAAAAATTTTTTGTGATCAGACGGCAAAAATTTTTTGTGATCAGACGGCAAAAATTTTTTTTTGGTCAGACTTGAAAAATTTTTTGTGATCACGTGGCAAAACTTTTTTCTTGATCGGACAGCAAAAATTTTTGTGATCAGGTGAGAAAAATTTTTTTGTGATCAAACGGAAAAATTTTTTTTGTTGGTCAGACAGCAAAAATTTTTTGAGATCCTGCGGCAAAAAATTTTTTTAATAAGACTGCAAAAAATTGTTTGTCAGCAGGCGGCAAAATTTTTTGTGACCAGACGGCAAAAATTTTTTGTGATCAGACAGGAAAAATTTGTTGTGATCACGTGGCAAAAATATTTTTTTAAACAGATTGAAAAATATTTTTTATGATCAGACGGCAAAAATTTTTTTTTGATCAGACAGTAAAATTTTTTTGTGATCAGGCGGCAAAAAGTTTTTCTTGATCAGACTGCAAAAATTTTTGTGATCAGGCGGGAAAAATTTTTTGTGACCATACGGCAAAAATTTTTTGCGATCAGACGGCAAAAATTTTTTTTTGATCAGACAAGAAAAATTTTTTGTGATCACGTGGCAAAAATTTTTTTTTAAACGGATTCCAAAAAATTTTTTGTGATCAGCTGCAAAAATTTTTTGTGATCAGGCGGCAAAAATTTTTTGTGTTCAGACGGTAAAAATTTTTTAGTGATCAGACAGCAAAAATTTTTGTGATCAAGCGTGAAAAATTTTTCGTGATCAGACGGCAAAAATTTTTTGTGATCATGTGGCAAAAACTTTTTTTTAAACAGACTGGAAAAAATTTTTTGTGATCAGCGGGTAAAATTTTTTGTGATCAGACGGCAAAAATTTTTGTGATCAGGTGGGAAAATTTTTTTTGTGATCAGACAGAAAAAATTTTTTGTGATCAAACGGCAAAACTTTTTTTTTTTATCACACAGCAAAATTTTTGTAATCAGGCGGCAAAAAATTTTTTTAATGAGACTGCAAAAAATTGTTTCTCATCAGGCGGCAAAAATTTTTTGTGCACAAGCGGTAAAATTTTTTTTTGTTCAGACTGCAAAAATTTTTGTGATCGGGCGGCAAAAATTTTTTATGATCAGACACCAAAAATTTTTTGTGATCAGACGGCAAAATTTTTTTTGATCAGACAGCAAAAATTTTTTGTGATCAAGTGACAAAAATTTTTTTTTAAATAGACTGCAAAAAATTTTTTGTGATCAGACGGCAAAAATTTTTTGTGATCAGACCGCAAAATTTTTTTTTTGAGCAGACAGCAAAAAATTTTTGTGATCCTACGGCAAAAAATTTTTTATAATAAGACTACAAAAAATTGTTTGTGATCAGGCGGCAAAAATTTTTTGTGATCAGACGCCAAAAATTTTTTTTTGAACAGACTGCAAAAATTATTGTGATCAGGCTGCAAAAATTTTTTGTGATGAGATGGCAAAAATTTTTTTTTGATCCGACAGCAAAATTTTTTGTGATCAAGTGGCAAAGTTTTTTCTTAAACAGACAGCAAAAAATTTTTTGTAATCAGGGGGCGAAAATTTTTTGAGATCAGACGGCAAAAACTTTTTGTGATCAGACGGCAAAAATTTTTTTTTGAACAGACTGGAAAAATTTTTGTGATCAGACGGCAAAAATTTTTTGTGATCAGACAGCAAAATTTTTTTTTTGAGCAGACAGCAAAAATTTTTTGTGATCGTATGGCAAAAAATTTTTTATAATAAGACTGCAAAAAATTGCTTGTGATCAGGCGGCAAAAATTTTTTGTGATCAGGCGGCAAAAATTTTTTGATCAGACGCCAAAAATTTTTTTTTTGATCACATTGCCCAAATTTTTTTGCTCAGGTGGGAAAAATTTTTTGTGATCATACGGGAAAAAAATTTTTTTTTATTAACACTGCAAAAAATTGTTTGTGATCAGGCGGCAAAAATTTTTTGTGATCCGATGGCTAAATTTTTTATTTGATCATACAGAAAAAATATTATTTGATCAGGCGACAAAAATTTTTTTTAATAAGACAGCAAAAAATTGTTTGTGATCAGGCGCCAAAAATTTTTTGCGATCAGACAGCAAAAATTGTTGTGATCAGGTTGGAAAAATTTTTTGCGATCAGACGGCAAAAAATATTTGTGATAAAGAGGCAAAAAGTTTTTGTGATCCGACGGCAAAATTTTTTTTTTGATTAGACAGTAAAAATTTTTTGTGGACCCGTAGGAAAAAATTTTTTTTTAATCAGACTGCAAAAAAATTTTTTGTGTTCAGGCGGGAAAAGTTTTTTGTGATCAGGCGGCTAAAATTTTTTTTTGTTCAGACTGCAAAAATTTTTTTGATCATGCGGAAAAAATTTTTTGTGATCAGACGGCAAATAATCAATAAGCAAAAAATTTTTGTGATCCTGCAGCAAAAAATTTTTTTTAATTAGACTGCAAAAATTTTTGTGATCAGGCAGCAAAAAATTTTTGTGATCAGACGGCAAAAATTTTTCTTTGATCAGACAGCAAATATTTTTTGAGTTCAGGCAGCAAAAATTTCTTGTCATCAGACGGCAAAAATTTTTATTTAATCAATAAGCAAAAATTTTCTCTGATCCCGCAGCAAAAAATTTTTTTTAATCAGAGTGCAAAAAATTTTTTGTGATCAGGCGGCAAAAATTTTTTGTGATCAGACGGCAAAAATTTTTTTGATCAGACAGCAAAAATTTTTGTGAACCTGTGGGTAAAAATTTTTTTTAATCAGACTGCAAAAAATTTTTTGTGATCCGGCGGCAAAATTTTTTTTTGATCAAACTGCAAAAATTTTTGTGATCGGGCGGCAAAAACTTTTTATGATCAGACAGCAAAAATTTTTGTGATCAGGTGAGAAAATTTTTTTGTGATCAGACGGCAAAAAATTTTTGTGATCAGACGGCGAAAACTTTTTTTGATCAGACAACAAATATTTTTTGTTATCGCGCGATAAAATTTTTTTTTTAATCAGACTGCAAAAAATTTTTTTTTAACAGGCGGCAAAAATTTTTTTGATCAGGCAGCAAAAATTTTTTGTGATCAGAGGGCAAAAATTTTTTTTTGATCGGACAGCAAATATTTTTTGTGATCAGGCAGCAAAAATTTCTTGTCATCAGACGGCAAAAATTTTTATTTGATCAATAAGAAAAAATTTTCTGCGATCCTGCAGCAAAAAATTTTTTTTGATCAAACCGCAAAAAATTTTTTGTGATCAGGCGGCAAAAATTTTTTGTGGTCAGACAGCAAAAATTTTTGTGATCAGGTGAGAAAATTTTTTTGTGATCAGCCGGCAAAAAATTTTTGTGATCAGGCGGCAAAAACTTTTTGTGATCAGACGGCGAAATTTATTTTTTGTGATCAGACGGGAAAAATTTTTTTTTGATCACACTGCAAAAATTTTTTGTGATCAGGTGGCAAAAATTTTTTTGTGATCAGACGGCAAAAATTTTGTGAACAGACGGCAAAAATTTTTTTTTGATCACACTGCAAAAATTTTTTGTGATCAGGCGGCAAAGATTTTTTGTGATCAGACAGCAAACGTTTTTTGTGATCAGATGGCAAAATTTTTTTTTGATCAGAAAGCAAAAATTTTTTGTGATCCTGTGGCAAAAAAATTTTTTTAATAAGATTGCAAAAAATTTTTTGTGATCAGACGGCAAAAATTTTTTGTGATCACACAGCAAAATTTTTTTTTTGAGCAGACAGCAAAAAATTTTTGTGATCCTATGGCAAAAAATTTTTTATAATAAGACTTCAAAAAATTGTTTGTGATCAGGCGGCAAAAATTTTTTGTGATCAGGCGGCAAAAATTTTTTGTGATCAGACGTCAAAAATTTTTTTTTGAACAGACTGCAAAAATTTTTGTGATCAGGCGGCAAAAATTTTTTGTGATGAGACTGCAAAAATTTTTTTTTGATCAGACAACAAAAATTTTTTGTGATCAAGTGGCAATTTTTTTTTTTAAACAGAGAGCAGAAAATTTTTTGTGATCAGGTGGCAAAAATTTTATGTGATCAGGCGGCAAAAATTTTTTGTGATCAGACAGCAAATAATTTTTGTGATCAAGAGTAAAAAAAAATTTTTTTTTAAACAGACAGCAAAAAATTTTTTGTGATCAGGGGGCAAAAATTTTTTGTGATCAGACGGCAAAAATTTTTTGTGATCAGACATCAAAAATTTTTTTTTGAACAGACTGCAAAAATTTTTGTGATCAGGCTGCAAAAATTTTTTGTGATCAGGCAGCAAAAATTTCTTGTGATCAGACAGCAAAAATTTTTTGTGATCAAGTGGCAAAATTTTTTTTTAAACAGACAGCAAAAAATTTTTTGTGATCAGGTGGCACAAATTTTTGTGATCAGACGGCAAAAATTTTTTTTTTGATCACATTGCCCAAATTTTTTTGATCAGGTGGGAAAAATTTTTTGTGATCATACGGGAAAAAATTTTTTTTTTTTAACACTGCAAAAAATTGTTTGTGATCAGGCGGCCAAAGTTTTTTGTGATCAGGTGGCAAAAATTTTTTTTTAATCAGACTGCAAAAAATTTATTGTTATCAGGCGGCAAAAATTTTTTATGGTCAGGCGGCAAAAATTTTTTGTGATCCGATGGCTAAATTTTTTATTTGATCATGCAGCAAAAATTTTATTTGATCAGGCGACAAAAATTTTTTTTTGATCAGACTGCAAAAATTTTTGTCATCAGGCGGCAAAAATTTTTTGTGATCTGACGGCAAAAATTTTTTTTTGATCAGACAGCAAAAATTTTTTGTGATCAAGTGGCCAAAAAATTTTTTTAATAAGACAGCAAAAAATTGTTTGTGATCAGGCGCCAAAAATTTTTTGTGATCAGACAGCAAAAATTTTTGTGATATATCAAATGGTTTCTGTGAGATATCAAATGGTTTCTGCTCTTATTTCTGTTCGGTGGGTGATAAACTAAGAAAAATCAGCTCCTGGAGGGAA
>JAOBYK010484009.1:0-13513 GCA_025434845.1 Phenganax subtilis | reverse complement strand
GTTGATCAAAACTGATACAGCTGTAGCTCTACTATTTAACTTCATCGAGTATACGAGTGTGAAGTTGTCAAACCACTCTTCAATTAATTATATGGGTTCCTGTAACATTGAGCAACTGATACAGTGGACTTTAAATTGCAATTTAAACTTTTCCGTTTGCGGCTAGCGGTATGCCAAGAACGTCAATCTTAATGTCGACTGGAAACGACAATATAGGGGCAGATAATGAACACTCGGCTAATCAATTCCCAGGATCTTAATTGGTTTTTAATTCAACAGAAACCCTCTGTTGAATAAATCGTACTGTTTTGTGCTTTCTGTTTGTGTGTAAAACTGTGTCAAAGTCTCATAAATATAATTTACTAATATTAAGGTACAGGAAATTAATAGGAAATTTGTGGTAAATCAAATTGGAGGATATATCATAGTTGTTTCGTCAAAATGTTGTAAATTAAATGATTTTGCCAAAATTTGTAATTTTGTTCAGGGGTGAAGGAAGCTTGGTAAGATTGGGGGGGCGACCCTCACGAGGCGCCACCATAGTCGGCACCGAGGGAGAAAATTTTTAGAATTTTAAGGCTCTAGATCGCCGAAAATGACCGTTTTCAAGCACTATTGCATTACAAACGCCTCATTTTGGTCATGTTCAGGGCTATATTGCTTTAGTTAAACTACTATTAGCGACTCTAGCAATCGAGGCCTTAATCTAACTTAGACTGAAGCTGCCAAAAAGGCCTTCCTACGTTCATTGCAACTTGCAAATTGCTTGGCGATCTCAATTGTTGAGTAATTTTTTAGGGAGCCGAAAGATATCTCCCCCCGAAATAATATTGGGGGGATAGCCCCCTGGCCCTCCTTCCTACGCCCCTGATTTTGTTTTGAGCCAAGAAAGTGGTTTAACATAAATAAACTGATGCCAAAACAAGTTCAGTAAAATACTATAAGTTAACGTACAAATTGTGTATTTAGTTGATATAGACCGCGTGTACGATATAAGATTGAAAAAGATCACGAGTGTAAATTAGATGATGTAAATCGTTGCAAAATTAAATGCTAACAGGGAAATTCTTCATCTACATCAAGCTACTGTAAGTAGAGTTAGATCTGTACTGCTTAAACCTTCGTTCCACACTATTTTATTATACATTCTAGTTAGACTAACTAATAGCCTGCAGTTAAGGCCCCGTCCCATAGAAATAAAAAGGAGCTTACGAAAAAGCAAATTCGGGCGACGACACCGTCACAAGAGTAACAATGCGCATGCGTTACTTATTTCTGGCTGCTTCGCGTCAAAAAACCACACTGCCGCCAGAAAAGTTCTTTTGATGGCGTCCTCAAAATTCAAAATGGCGGAAACAGGATTTTTTCGAAAACGTACAATTTGACAATGTTTGCCTTCCTACTCTTATTATATTTTAACAAAGTTAGATATAATTTCAGATTTTCTAACTATTTCGCGAATGTTTCTGGTCAATCAAACTGAATTTAGAGGTAAATTTTGAAAAAAACAAAGGTGTTATGGCCAAAATTCGCGACGTCGGCGAATCCAGGTGGATTCGTAACATGAATTTGACTTAGGACGACGCCGTGTTGTCTTGGCAGCGTCCTCGCACAAAAAGTGCGTAATCGCTAGCTCACTTTTAGACATAGAATGCGTGCTGATCACGAATCTTGTCTCCACTCTTTCACTGTGAGTGCCATGGTGAGTACCCTTTTGAAAGGGTACATTTTGAATTTGGCCAGGAGCGAGAATTTTAAATGTTTTGTTGCAAGTATTACACAATTATGTAATATACGTAACTAACAAAACTTTTATTTAAAAAGAAGAATGCAAAACACTTATTGGGCATTAGGCTGTCCGAGCAGCTACAAAGAAAAAACAAAAAGCTGAAGCAGAAAGTCGAGAAAGTTGTCAATCATTTTACATATAAATGTTTAAAAAAGTTTAATTTTTTTCGTCCAATATTGTATAGTGTTGTTTTCGGGTTGACTCAAAACTAAAGCAAGTAAAGTGAAAACAACTCAAGCGAAACGTCCAAAATAATAACAACAAACAGAAATATTATAAAGCCACTAAAATAAAAGTATATTTAACTTTTACTCACCACAAAACCAAAAATAATTTCGCCCGATTTAAACAATCGACACAAAATCGACAAGCATTGATCTGACCTTTCCTATACTTGTTCATTTCACTAACAAATCTGTTGCAAAAGCTTTAAATCTCCCATGTTAACCACCGAAATAAACGCAACTTCCGTCACCAATTTACAATTTACAAAGTACAAAAAGACATGTTCAAACAAAACTCAAAAGCCTCGCTCGTTGAGCGAAAGTCACAAAACCGCGCGAAATTCATCATCACAACAAACTGGACCGAGTATAAAACGTCCTTTTGAATCAGCCATTTTGCAGATAACTGAGTTACCTGTTAGCACATAACAAAGCAAAGCAAAGCAAAAGTTCAAGGACGCAGTAACTGTATTTAATAACTATATTCATGCACCAATCGTCTATATTTCTTTTGAAATCTAATAAAACTATTATTGAATTCGGTTTTAGTGATATTCGTGAATCTCAAGGGCTCAGCAAGTGCTATCAGCCTCACTTTCATCTCGACTGAAAAACGCTTGCCTCGACCTTCATAATCTAGCATAACACAAAATTTTATCAAAAATATTGTTTAATATATGTTTGATCATTCTAATTTAAACATCTGTTACCTCAATTTGTGATATGTACATAAAGCGCATTGATGATATTCGACAAGACACCAATTGCACTTCTACTGACATAGTAGCATTCACCGAGACAAGATTTAGTACTTTAGAACCTAGTGAAACGTACAGTATTGACGGCGAAAGGTTAGGAAGAAATGCTATAATCAAGTCGACCTCTGCCGCCCAGGACGTCCAGATGTTGGAACAGCCGTTAATAGTCGAATCACATAAATGGAATTAAGTTTACAACTATCAAATCTGAAAGTCATTTACTTTTCACTGTATTACCATTATACGTCATTTTTAGTACAATTGCTTGCTATTACCAAATTCAATAAAAACAGGGTAGAAAACTGTAAACATGTTATTCACGTGAACAAGCCTGTTCGAATTGCTCAACAATTAAACGTTAAAAATTTTTGCAAACAAAGTAACGGGTTACATTTTAAGGGCCGTTCACAAAATACGTGACGCTTTGGGGGGGAGGGGGGTCATTAATCATGTGTCACGCTTCGTCACAAGGGGGAGGAGGTGAAGCTGTCTATGTCACACGATGTTTTGATGTTTATTGTGCTTTTAAAATAGGTACAAATGGTGCAAGGAGGTGGAGGAGGAGTTTGTGGATACTACAGAACTGCACATTCCTCCTCGTACTGCACGAAAACATGGAACTCCCGTGTTTAAATCAGACGAAAGAGCCTCAGAATGGGAACTTTCTGAACAGACAAATTACCATTGTAAATTGGAAATATCGCATTAAAATTCAAATTTCTGATCCTGTTTATTAACAATGAACAGCGAAGAAGGGAGGGGGAACAGATCGTCTAGCGTCACGTAGATATGCATAGAGTATAACACTAAACGTCACAGAGCGTCACAGGGGGTAGGGGAGTGTAAAAAACTGGGCAAAAAAGCGTCACGTATTTTGTGAACAGCCCCTTATACCTGCACGTTTTGCTTTAGAAACATGTACGTTTCACTTGAGAAACCTGTACGTTTGAAAAGTGAAAAACACGAAAATTCGGGACGCTGACCAGTTGAACGCAAATGGCAATAATCGGAATGTATTGTTATCATTTATAACCACTGGTGTTCGAAATATTCTTCCTGGACATGTCTCTTCACAAAGCATAATGATTTGAGACTTTAACGTAAACTGGATAGCTGAATCGGAGCGACAAACGCTCTATGACCTGATGGCCATGTAATAATTGATAACACACTTTACAACTGATGACAAAACATTGATAGACACAAATGCAGTTGAAGAGCTAGTTCACGTTGGCGTTCTAGAGACCAGAGGTAGTGATCATAAAGCCATACGGGTTTGCCACTAAGCGTAACTCCAACATGTAACAACAAACTTAGTGCAAGGTTGGCATTATAGTACCTGCTCCAAACTCGAAACGGCTTGCAACATGTACCCAACATTCAACTGTACGCAGTGCGTACGCGTACTAATTTTTGTACTTTCTGCCATCATCAAATTCATCCGCTTAATTTTGCGAAATTTTTGCGCATTAAAAAAATAATGGGATGGGCATCTCTGGGAAAAACTATCATTTATAAAAATTGGTATCATTTCAAAAATCTGAAGTCTCGAGATTGTTGCAGCTGACATTTTCAGAGACTTAAAACGAGGACAGGATTAAAATAACTATGGTTTGACGATCTTAGTTAGACAGAGACGTCCTCAGAAAATTTTCTGTGGGAGGTAAGATCTCCATGACCAACTAACTACGTGTAGTTTACTGACTGAGCCCCCTTGACAGTTTTTCGCTTGACTGAAATACTACAATTTTCGTCCAAGCGCAAACCGCAAACATTTTTTCGCGTTTTTTCACGTTTACAATGTGACGTTTGTTGCTGTAAACGGAAACCCTTTAGGTGCAATCACTGGCCAATAAGAAAACGAAATTGTAACGTTTCATGGGCGTAACTGCACGCTTTGCGCAAGCATTATTTACGCAGTTCCTTCAAACCAATTTTACCAAGTCTAATTGTTGCGTTTTGATGTTATATGCCAATCCAACGAAAGATAATGACTTTGGAAGAGTGTTTGACGACGAATTATTATACTTCGCTGTATTTTAAAACGTTTTTATCAAGTTAAAATATGAAGGTTGTGCCCTCGGTCACGCCCACTGAACGCAGGTTTCAAGCAGCATACGTCGCATTATCAATGTAAACAAACGCAAAAAGAAGTTTGCAGTTTGCGCTTGGACGAAAATTGCTGTAGCATTTCTCTCCACTACGAATACTTAAAGTGCATCACCTCTATCAGTGTTGAACTCTTTCTTTAGCCATGACCTACTCATTTTGGCTACTTGTTTGCGTGGTGACTATTTGTTTGAGTTGCGACTATCATTGTTTGCGTTATGACTGTTCGCGTTGTGACTATTGTTTGCTCGATTTTAAGGATAAATATTTTGATTATTAGTAATATTGCTATGGCCCTGTTGGGCTTCCCACCGTGGGGATGAATTGCAGAAACTAAAGCCCAACCTGGGAACAGATGCACTCGTGCAGTCTGCGTTGAATTTTTGATCACAACAACTTTTCTCCCCAAAATGCGGCGCTAGTTCTGTGGCTCGTTCCAAGAAAGGGCTTGTTCACAGGGCGTACTTCTTATAATCATTCATAAAATATTGAATTTTTGAGTGAAACCGCAGTATCTACTAGAGAAATTAGCTCGGAAATTAGTACGATGAGTACATGTACAACTCACTACCCTATAGTATATTGGTACCTCAAACCTTATTGAAATAGCCTGATATTAAAACGAACTACATACCTTGACTGTGAGTCGACAATCCGGGCAAGTTAGAATGTTTCCACTCATATCAAGTTTTCTTATGCATGCATGACAATATGTATGTAAACAGGGCAAAACTTTGGGATCTTGAAGATGTTCTAGACATATTGAACAAGTAAAACATTTTAACTCTTCAAGCAGCTCAAACAGCTCTCGTGAACATTTTGCCATGTCAAACAACCAGAGGCACACACAACTAGCAGCATTAAGCAGCGTTCCAAAGCATGTAGGCCTACGTTCGACGAGTTCCTCCGAACATTTTTAAAATTCTTTGAAAAGTTCCTGACTTCCTGTTTTATTACGGTTTTCGATTGAGCTTGGACGCGCGTGATTCGAAGGCATATGATTCACGAGTGAAACGTGCACGTTGCTAAGCGGAAGTTGGAAAGTTTCTAAGGCAAAACTTTAGGCGCTAAAGATCGTTTTAAAACAAGCAACGTTGTGGAATTAAGCAGTCTGGCGCGCATACTAAGATTTTTAGAACGTCAATTATTGACAACATCATTCAGAGTGCAGGGAACAGGGTTTACCGGTGAAATTTACCGGCAGCAATAAGTCGGTTAAAATGTGATCATTGTTAATTGATTGCAAGAGCTCTCTATATCGTCTGTTTCTTCTATCTGCCAAGAGTTGCAGGCCTGTTATTTGTAATGCGTCACTAGAGTTTTATTCTGGATTAAGCATGAGAAGAGCTCGTTCCTTACAAAAGTAAGTGCTGAAAACGAAATTCACTAAACACTGTTGACTTGGCAGTTTCCAATTAAAATTTTGCGCAAGCACAATTCGTGCAATTTTGAAACACACAGGATTTTCATGTATATGGTAAGCAGCACGTCTGGCTGAGTCGGCCGAGTCGCTGGTGGAAGTCACAAACTTGTACTTAGTGGAATCGTTCCGCAAAGGGGTTGGGACCCTACTGATCATCTCTCGTTCTTCAAAATTCGCACGCTTCGGCATTACTATTTTTATTATTAGAGTATGTTTATAGAGCATAAGAACATCAGAACTCTGCAGCAGGGACTGTTTTTAATATTCGTCATAATTTACTATAATCTAAATAGGATAAAGAATATCCAAAAAACTAAGACAACATACGCTTTTGACCAATTTCGATTTAGGAAAAGCCTAAAAAATCAATCACAGCAACTAGAAAGAACATAATAAAATCAGTAAAATTACCAAGTTTGATCGCGAAATATTGTAAACTACGGAGAATGTACGGTCCTGGGAAGTTGTCAAAGTTTGCATAGTATACTATTACTTAACACTCCAATTCATGCCCAGTTGAAATTAAGGTATGGAGATGTTGATCAGCGTCATATGCCAAGCTGGTACAGCTTGGCACAGAGATAGGGCGCACGACTCACCCGAATTTTTGAGGGGGTGGGTGGGTCGCTCGCCGCTTGCTTCGCAACTTGAATTGAGCAAGAATAGGGCGTTTCTGTGCTTTTCTTGTCCTTTATAACTAAGGCAAGCACCCATGCATATAATGTATGCTCTATGTCTAAACCTGACCATTGTTTTATCTTATTTTGTTAATTTTCACTTTCGCATATCATTATGAGTGTTAAGAATAGTTATGTACAAATTCCCACGCGTAGTACAAATGTACACAAAATTTGCCAACTTCACGGAGCTGTATATTTTGTATTTCACACGAAACATTTCGCTGCCAAACACGGCAACTATACTAATGTTACGCATAAGTATTTTCCGGGAATTTCCCTTTCCTTGCCAAGTTGAAAAATTAGTTTAAGCCGTATATTGCCCATCAAGTTCAGTTAAAAATTACCGTTACTGCACTTCTAAAAAGATATTATAGTCTACCTCCTGCATAGCAAAAACCGCTTACAGTAAAAACTAAACACAAGAACTCTTTTCAAACTCTAAAACATAAATTATACACTACGGACAATATGCGTCGTCTAACTGACATGCTTTATATATAATATGCTGTCTAGCTATAATCAGGTCAATCAAAATCTGTTTTGGATGTCCAGTCCTTGTTGGACAAGTCAGTCAAAATATTCGTCGGTCGTTTCGGCAAAGGAACAGTGGTTTTTCCATGTCAACAGCGAGTGCATTCAAGACCTTCATTATTTTCCACGAACTGCTTTCTTTCTCCCAAAAATCCTGTGCCAGAAACGAACGCCAGGCTGCTGTAATGTAAGCGGATGTTGACGGTGTATCAAGCCTTTTGCAGACACTGGGGTGACATGTTTTTCTCAAGAGGCAAATCACTCTGAAAAAGTGGCCGAGATCGAAATACCACGCCGGTGAGTTTTCCGTGATTTTCGATCTCTTGTTTTCTTAATTTTGAAATTTTCACTATAATCTTTTTTATCATTCATGTGATCATTTCCAAACGTGTCATGATTTTGAGATGTTTTGTTTAATTTTTCGATTTTCTTTGTGACTTTTTTTTCAAATGTACGTGATTTCAATCAGTGATTTGCCCCTCGGTTTTTCTTTGCTAAGTTCGGTAGCACAAGGGAAGTTATAAGCAAAACATGACAGCATTATAAATTATAAAACACCTTATTAAACTATCGCCATTTGATTGGTTGTTTCTGATCGCATGCCATTAAATAGAAGTTCTCATTTTACTAACCATGCAATGGAAGTTTCCATTGCACGCTCTAGCCGTGCCAATACTATTGGTAAAAAAAATGATTTTTTTCCAATGCACGGCTGTTTTCACTAAATTTCAATCATTCAAATTACTAATTGCACAGTGCTCGCATGCATTTAATTATACTATAATTGTTGCAAATTGTGTACTTAATAAACCTTTCAATAAAATTGATCTATTTTAATTTGGTGTTACATAAAACAAATAATGAATGCTTTTTAATTCGTTCATTGCATTCATAAACATTCATTATTTGTATAATATCGTCATGCTATTTCCAAAAAACTTGCCAAGAATTTGTTGACCTGTACTGAAAGAAAAGTTTTCTCACTTTGGTTTCGTTTAGTTTTTCTTACCTTGTTGAAAAGGTGAGCTCGAAGCTGTTCAACAACAAGTGCACATATTGCAAATATATACTTGAAAAGTGTTCGTATAGACACAAGCAACTTTTGCTCGTCTGGAGGTTGCATGTCAATGTAAAGCCTATTGCACACGAGCAAGAAGCTGTTTTTCGATATGTTTTAACCTGGTTTTCCACCACGCGAATTTTTTCGAGCGAAAAATTAAGCTAGCAACGTTATTGGTCCGTTTAAGACTTTTTCGCGACGAAATACTTTGCAAGCCAATCACATCGCCAGATTTACTTTTTGCTCGAACAAATTCGCGAAGAGGAAAACATGCTTGATTTTGTGTTTATTTGATACCTGACTCCTTAAATCAAGAAGTCAGATGTCGTGAGAGTCTAGTTACTCTTCATATAATTATGCCTTTCATATTGTTGGATTTCTATCTGAAAAAGACGGGTCCGAATGGTGATTATGCATGAATGACGTACATTCCGTACAATTCCCTGTGGATTAAACTGAAATATCTTAGCACCCAAAGCAATGACGCAAAACCTGATCAAAGCAGTTTTATCATTTTGAATGATCTTTCCGATGACACAATAGCTAAGTATTTCAAAGGTCAGGTGCACTTCAAATTTTCCCAGCTATGAAAAGCACGCAAGATTTTTAAGCGGACAAACGACATGCAAAGTTCTTTCTGCTTTAATTAAACTGATTATAATATTACCTCAGAAGGCAAGTCAACAACGCACAGTACCGTCGAATTCATCGTTTGCCGAAGACTTGCTTCGTCCAAATAGACAAAATTTAGACAGTGCAAACTAGTAACAATCAAACCATGCTTGTTTCAATAAAATAGGAGGTTTTGGCCACCAGCAATTTTCGCTGCTATACTCGTATACAGTAATCATGTCATATCCAAGAAATACCGTAAACTTCCGATTGTAAGCCGTCGGCTTATTTTCGTACGCCAGTGTTTTTTATGGGCTTGTACATTCGCAGTCAAATGTATATTGGTTTTTGTGTCCACCTTTTTGCCTCATTTCACGCACATCACGAACGCCTCACGAGCTGCCCTGGCCCTGACAAGTGTCGTTCGTCAAATTTGTACAGAAATATATAGGGAAAACACTCAGTCTGTTAGAAAAGCAAAAAATGCTTATATTTTTCAAGATTGGAGCAGATTCTCTTCGATTTAAATTTAAAAACACGTTAGTAAGTGAATGTTTTTGCTTAATGTGTTTACTTAACAATTTAACGTGGAAAGAAATACGGGCTATTAATCTTTGCGAAAAGAACTCGCTGGTCTGACGGCCGCATTCGTAGAAAACGAAAACAAACAGATTGTCTATCTTGAAACTGATTAACACGTGAACGAAATTAAACTGTTGTGATATTTAAACGGTTTCCTGACTTTGGTGGATGCTTTGGGAAGTGAAAAATGAAATGTACGAATTTTTAAACTTGTCATCGTTGTAGTTCACTACAGTCATAACACAATGTCGCAGTTGTGCCTTTTCTTCGTGGTTTTTTAAACCAACTGTACTTTCCACCAGTTCGTTTAGAAAAAAAGCAAATTTCCTCTGTTTCCGTAATTTTAGCCATGTCTGATCTAGTACAATTCCGATAAATTTGCAAAGAACTTCGGAACAATTTCTATATGTCGACTTGAGTGCAAAAATATCGCGCAAGGAAAACAAATAACTAGCAGTGTATAGGTCCTATATTTAAAGTACATCTGTGTTTACCAAATAAACCGAACTTTGCGTGAATTTTTAAATAGTATCTATAAAATCGAAGTTTCAACATGCAAAACTCGAAATCCTCCAATTATTCTTCTACAAAAAATTTTAAAAACACTCGCCAAGGTTGGCGCGTGCACATTACAAACAGGTGGACATGATTTGCCGCGAGTGTACTCCACTGATATGTATATAACTGGACAGAGCACTCAATCTACTGTTCACTGAGTTGCCATGTCTGCATTTGATTCTCACGTCCTATAGGACCTGGTCTCATGTGCTAGTGCGCTGACCCATAAATAAGGCTCGCAAACCCTTATATGGGTTCATAGGGATATATTTTCACAAGCAAACTTTTATAGAATTTACAAAAGAAATGGTTTTTTGTCTACTATTTCATTGAATTCACAGTATAATGTTAAAATTGAATGGTGGCCTTTTAGCAGTAAACTTTACATCTTTTTTTATGAATATTCAATGAATTCTTTATCAAACTGAGTGTGTCAAAATATAATGCAGAAAATCTTGCAGAAAAACCAGCTGTCAACTATGAATTTTAAGCTATATTACAACGACAATTTAAACACGACATATTTATGCCCGTTTAAAACCCTAGCTGCAATAAGGTTTATTTTATTCAGATTTTCCTCACGGACCTTTGTCTTCTGTTTAGCGTACGATCATAAACTGCACACAAGTAAGACAAGATGTCAATTTTTATGAAAACAAACTCCTATGTAGTTTTGACATCATAAAGATTACGACTGCTTTCCCTCTACGACCCGAGAGTTCACAAAAATATTACAAATTTGATGGAAATCCTTCGTAAGAGCAACAAAAAAACTAAAACATGTGAAAACAATCGAACAATAACAACCAAACAAATCGCCTACAAACAATCAAACGATAACAAAATAGATGGCACGCGGTAATTTTAATCGACATAGGTCGTATGGCGTGAGCATCAAATGCGAACAAAACTTTGACCCAAGCGCTCCCTCTCTTTGTATAATTTTCCTCTGAGACATGGACGACAATTTCGGTCGACAAAAGTTAAATACATATCTTAGCACTAAAGCAGAGAAGCAAAAATTCATCAAAGAAGTTTTACTATGTCTTCCGAAAGCTCATTCAAAATGATAAGTATTTTAAAGGTCGGATGCACTTCAAATTTTCCCAGCTATAAAAAACTCACAAGTTTTTTTAACCAGACACACGACATATACAAAGTTCTTAATGGCATTAAACTGATGATATATTACCTCAGACGGCGAGTCAAACACGCACTGTAACCTCGATTTCATTGTTTGCCCAAGATTTGCCGCGTTCAACTAGACAAAATTTAGACAGTGCAAACATGTAACAATCAGACCATGCTTGTTGCAATAAAATACGAGGTTTTGGTCACCTACAATTTTCGCTACTATACTCCACAATTAACCTCCGATTATAAGTCGTCGGCTTATTATCGTACACCGGGCCCATATGCGGGGGAGGCTTATACATTGACGACAATTTGGGGTGGTGAAAAAAATTAATGACGTGTGATCAGATATACGACCATTAACTTAAAAAAAGCATTATGTTAAACAAACTTTAATCAACTATAATGCTTAATTAACAAACATTAAATATTACGCTGTATAAGATTTTTTCGTGACGCCTTCAACCAACAACAGAACAAACATCCAAATGTTTGTAAAATTATTACTTACAACACTATAGTTTGTTTTAAACGTCGCGTTACTGCCGTGCTGAATGCAGTAAAAGTGAGTTTGGGAACGCGACGGCAGAAGACGACGGCAACGTATTCATAAATTAAGTTTGCAAGATTATTCACAATCAGCGTAAATAATTTAAGAGCAAACGTTGTGTATACGTTGCCCTTTTCCCGACAACGTCCTTTGAGGTGAATCGCCGTTGTTTCGAAAGCGTCAATAACTATTAGCTCCAGGCCCTTACGCGGTCGTAGACGTTGCCGTTGTCTTCTGCCGTCGCGTTGCCAAACTCTCTAAAATCAATGGACAATCAACAGAAGCCCCTCATTATCGATTGTTTTCAATGCATTCGACACGGCAGGAGTGTGACGTTTAAAACGGGTCTTGAATGCAATGTTTTGTTAAGTTACGGCTATGTGGAAGTTTTGAGTGGCTATTCAGGGGGGCTTACATTTGGAAGGGTGTGATTAACGTTATAGTAATGCGATGGGCTTGACTTGTACACAGCTAAAAATTATGAGCCTGCAGTAAAACAGGATGCAGCAATGTTGTGCTGCACCTATTGTTTACATTTGCCAACAATATTGAACAATATTGTTAATTTCTAATCGGGTGTAACAATGCTCAACAACATTGTTAACAAGAGTGAACAATAGGGAGCAGCACAACATTGTTGCATCCTTTCTTATCAACATTGCAACAACATGATAATTTTTACGCGTGTGGACAGGGAGGATTATATTAAGAGAGAGGGGGGCTTGTATTCGGAATGGCGTGAACGTTGGTAGTGTGATGGGCTTGCAGACAGAGAGCTTATATTCGGGGGGGGGCTTATAATCAGAGGTTTACGGTATGTGTTTAGAGTCATTTTCCTCCACCGTGCTATGGCTCATATAACATTCCCTTTTTCATTAACATCTTATGTGAGAACCTGGATGAACTCGACCCTCATCAAATATTTCTTCACAAAAACGTCAAGATGTAAAAGTCGAAAAAGACAATTCTTACGTTTTCCAGGTTTTCAGTAACCATTGATACTATCATGAACTTGTGTGGGGGTCCCTCCTTCACATTCACGTCACATGGCTGAAGCAGTACTATGAAGGCAGAATACACATCAATTATGAAACTAGTGGGAAAATATTGTTTTCATATTCTAGAATCTCTTGATAGCTTAAACTGTACTGTCATATAACTCCATACCATAAGTATCGATAATTTTAATAGGTTAGATCGCTATTGTTAGATTCTTACACATACACCTCTGGCATAAATTTTGTTAATAAGCTATTTGTGTAAATTTGTCACCGTTCATACCAAATCTGGTATTTTTGTAATGGTTAAATTAAACTAAATTTAATTTACCCAGACCACTGAACTATAAATTCAAATTCGGAATTTTAAAATGGAATTTAGCTAGCGCAGTGATAGAATAAAAAACTGAAAAGCAGTTAAATGCCTTACCAGTTACAGAAACTGTACTTTGAGCCTGAATCGTTCCACTGTTCGGTCGCACGCTATACTGTTTTGGTGCTGTAG
>JAOBYK010483898.1:0-11761 GCA_025434845.1 Phenganax subtilis | reverse complement strand
CACTCCTGCAGCAGTGCTGTTTGGCATTGAACAAGTTATTGCATGACCCAGTGGTGGCAACCCAAGGCCTTCATCATCATCCATGGTGGCCTCACAACAAGCAGGCATGGTGAACCCACACATGGACAGCTTCAGGCACCTTGGTCAAATGCCAAATCTTGCCAACAGAAAAATTTAATGTTTGCACAAAGTGGTGCAGCCACAATTGACCAGCCTGTCCCTAAGGGCCATGAGGTCGCTGAGTTTTGGTGAGATGTCTGCACAGGAAGCAGATTTGAACTTGTCAAGCAGTTCCTCAGCTTTGTGTTGGGGCACTGGCTTTTGGGCTTTTAGGCAAAGGCAACAAGTTTACCATCAGGTCTTGTGAAACTGCACAAATGCAAGCATGTTGTTTGTAGAGTCTGTAGAGCCAAGGCTCAAGCTCTTCCAGGTGACTTTGCCAGCAATAGGGGTGTGCCACTGTATGGTGCTTGAAGGCAGCAGCAGGTTTCTATGTCTGTGGAAGTTGAGGTCCAAGAAGAAGAGAAGGAGATCAAGGTCCAACAGGAAGAAGAAGGTGAAGAATAGAGGCACAACCAGTGCACACCTAAAGTGTGTTGGAAATTTCCAACTGTATGTGTTAGCACCCTGATCTGGCAGATGCTGAATCAAGTGATGCTGACAGCTTCTTGGCTGACCAGCTACATGTGCCTTCCACACACTTTCTCATGTCATGCAAATGACAGGTGCACTCTTGAAATCATGTGTTCTCTATCTGAGGTGAGGCTTTGGATTCTCGCCCTGTGCCCCATGTAGCCCTTGCGATGACAAAGAAGAACAAAAGCAAGCACAATATTTTCCCTAGGAGACAATCTAGTGCACTGAATGAAGTGCTATGCCATGACAGCATGACATATCAGTGTGCAAACTATGGCTGCTGACAGGAGGGACAGCCTTAGATTCCTGGCAGCCTTGGACCCAGAGAAGTTTCCACCTGGAGTGCGTGGTCAGCTCCAGCCTGACCAGATTGGCATGTGTTTCTGGTTGCTGTGTGGTCTCCCACCACATTTGAGACTGAGAGATTTCAGATGCTCAAATAGGGGAGAGCTGAACCTTGCCCACTGTTCCACAGTTTTTTGTTTTGTTTCTTGAATGTCTTGCAGAAACTTTGCTCCTGGTGTGCTTTGGTGCTGTAGCTTGAAGTGGGGTGTTCATCTAAGCTTTTGGCCCTGAGGAAGGCAAAGTTCATTGAGGAGAAGCAGAAATTTGAGGCCAGAGTTGGGGCTTGCAGGATGGGTGAAGTGCACCAGAACATGACCAACCTGGCCACTTGCCTGCCAGTGGCCATGCACACAATAACTGCCACCACAAAAGTTCTACACATGTAGAGTGTGCCTGTGTGTGTCTGAGGCTGAAGTGGCCTGCAAGTATGGATGGGATGAGGTGTTCAACCACAAGCCTGTCAATGTGCCTTGTTTCAAGAGTTGGGTTGAAGAAAGTGCATGACTGCCATGTACAAACCAGCACAGCCACCCCACCAGCCAACTCTTGTGCAGGCACCTTCTGCTGAACCTATTCATTCAGGATCTGACAACAGGCCTCAGTACTGGACTGAGTTCAGCAAGGCTGGGGACCTGTGGCTGCTGACAAAGGATGGATCTTTGTTTGCAGTCAGCAAATGTGTAACCAACTTGCTTTGCAAAGGGTGTACCATAGTAAGGTAAGGCAAACCTTGCTTTGCAAAGGGTGTGTGTGTGTGTTAGGTGGGTAAACCTACTTCAGCTTGTTCCTGGGTAAACCTTGTGTAGCAGTGGGTGGTGAATGTATTGATCTACTGCAGCTTTGGCATGACTTCAAACCAACACTAGGTTTGCAGTGGGCGCAGCACAAGACTTTGGTGGGTGAGTAGGTCTACTTCAGACAAGTCTGTCTCAGGGCTGTGGAAAACAACAAGCCTTGGTAGGGGCAGCTAGTGGTTTCATGCCTGTGGCATCTTTTTGCAGCCAAGGAGGGCCTCCCAAACTTGTTGCACCTCATCCTGTTCCTGTGCAGAAGCTTTACCAGAATGGCAGATATGCTCTGCAGGGGCCTGGTCCTGAATTCTTTATGATGGGGCCTGGGCTGGGCTGGTGATAGGGCCTGGGCTGTGAACAAGTGGTGGGATGTAAAGGCATACCAAATCCTTCATGACTGGTCAGTGGAGGAAGTGGAGGTGAGGGAGGCCCCAGGTGCTGTGGAGTACATGGACACTTCACCTGGTACAATGGTGGCTCACACTGATGCCCTATGGGCAATCAGGAAGCTTTGCCTCATGAGTGCAAGGGTGAACAAGTTAGAGCCTGCTTCAGAGTTCCCTGCAAGAGGAACTTGCTACTGTTTGAACCAGATCACCTTTTTTGGCAATGGTTGCAAGCACTTCCCCACCAATGCGCACAGATCAGTTCCTGCTTCTTCTGGCAACCTCCCTGTGGTTTCCAAGCCCTTGAAGTTCCAGTGCAAGTTCTGCCCTTCTTGTGCAACATGCATCAGGTGCACCAAGTGCCTTTGCTTTAACCAAAGCTGAATGAACAATGGCACACACTTTTGATTTTTGATGATTGAGTGTCATTGGAGTGTTCAAAGGCCTCAAAGGCATGAGCATGGGCACTAAGGAGTTGCAAGCTGGCAGGTCGACCATCAGCTGAGACCTGCACCTGCAGTCCATATTTGATCTACTATGCATCCAGCTTTGCTCACTGCTCCTTAGCTTAAGTCCAGGCAAGCCCCAAACAAACAAGCTTAGCACAAAGAAAGCACTAGCCTTACCCATATAGAAATACATTCACTGACTGAGGAGGAGTGGTTGCCCAGATTTGGTGGTGCCAGCCCCAAGTTTGAGGCTGGGGGATGTGTGGTGTGGCAGTCAAGTCAGTCACTGGCTTGTTTGTGCCAGCTTTGTTTCCACATTGCCCCATTGGCAGGATCCAGTGGGATGATGGGCCAATGGAGTCCATGGATCTGGAACATGCAGAGTGGCAGGACAAAAGGACAAAAGGAAAGCATCCAGTGTGATGGTGTGCACCCATCACAGTGCATTTACATGTGCACACTTGATTCACATGTGATTTTGTTTGGGCAGTCTAAGCTTGTGGCATTTAACTCTGACACTGATTTGCTCAAGCTTTCATTCAATGTGTGTGTTTTGTGTATGTGGGCCACTTGCAAACCATGGGCAAAAGAATCTTTGCTCATTACAACTTTGCTGTTGCAAATGCGCACAAATTACAGTGTGGCTTTGAAGCTTCAGTTTCTTGTTACTTTGGGGTGCTGGGTAGGCATATGTTTGCACTTGCCAAGGAGCTAGACATGCTGGCCAGTCAAGCAGCAGTTCTGACAGCTACTACTCTGCTGGCACCATCCACCACACTGATCCTGATCCAGTAGTGGAAGAAGACTCATCAGAACAGTCAGAATGTTCTGAAGAGTACATGGCACAAACTGTCACAGAAGCTGCCTTGAAAGAACCTTTTTCAGACTTCATGCATTCATTTGAATTGGAATATTGGCTGATTGAAATGCACACCAGGTCCAGAACAGAAGGGCTGACCTCATGTGAGGTAGAGATGTTGTTGGGCCACCCTACCACCACAGCAGAGCGTGTCAAGGACCTTGGAAATTTTCCTGCAGCAGGTGACCACTTCAAGTACATTGCCTGGGCAGGTGAGATGCTGCATGACCTTCCTGATGAATACAAGTGCCCAGGTCGTGTGGTCCCAGCCAAGTCACCTATTTGGACAGTGTTGAAAGGTGTTTTGCTTTCTGAGAGGAAAGATAATGCTATGGATGAGATGTATGTCAAGAGCCATTGCTGCTGTTGTCCAAAAACAGCATTTATGCTGTTTGGGTGTGCCTGTCAGCACCAGCTGCTGGAAGCTGGGTTGGAGAGCTTGCCATTCTTGGAGGGAGCCATTTGTGGGAAGTGTAGCATTTGTATCAGATGCATGAAGCTACCACCTCAGAGGGTTGCTTCCATGAAATTGTGAAGTGTCAATGACAGTGTGCAGGGTTTCTGAGTTGGGTGGCTTTGTGAGCTAGGTTCTGCAAGATGCTCAACAAGCCAAAGCATGAGACCTGCACTTGTGTCCCAGTTGGGCTGCATGGCAATTGGAACCACTGAGCCAGTGGCTTTGGCAAATTGTTGCCATCACATGTAGTCAGGGTGTTTGTGCAAACATGCCACCACCTTCCTGCCATTTGAGCCTTTCCCTTGTGCAGCCAAGGCTATTTGTGATTTGCCTGTGAGGGATGGATGAACTCAGGACTGTGAATCCTGGTTAGCAAAACAGAGCTGGCCAAAGCAGAGCTATTGCTGTTTGTTTTCTGGATTTCAGAGGCTTGCTGACACAATTTTGGACATGGGTGGGGGGTGTGGTGTGACTTGTTTGTTCAAGGCCACTAGGACAGCACACCACAAAGGCACACAAACAGCAACATAGCCCAGTATGAACAAGAATGCACCACATACATATATATATATAAAGACTTTGGGTGAGCATTGCAAACCATTAGCCATTGCCAGCCACCTATATGACCAATACATGTACATATCACATGCACAACATGTGTGTGTGTAAGTTATATGAATAGACAACCATATCATACCATATTTTACTATAAAATATATACAAACACATTTCAAGTCTCTGGATTTGGCTCATGGTGACATGGAGGAGGCAAAGATATTGCCTAGCCCAAATGCTGGGCACAGCCAGGAACAACCACCACCAAACCAGGAGGGGGTTTTGCCAAAGCCAGTCCTCATCAAGCTGGGGGACCAAGTGCTAACTGGACTTGCCAGAGGAGAGGGGTTCAGAGACATTGAATGGGATTGGAACAGAGTTGTCCAAAACACAGAAATGAAAACACAGAAGGACCATTACTATCTCAAAAGAAATTGGGAATCTTTCAGGCCAGAGTTCCAAGCTGCACAAATCCCTATGGATGAGCTTAAGTATAAAGGCCAGCAAGTCAAGTCTGATGCCTTTCAGCAGCACTGCATGAGCAGCAGGGCTTTGATCCTAATGGTCAGTCTGGTAGCCTGCAACAGGCGTTTTGCACAGGACATTAAGTTCAAAGCACTGTCCATGCTTGTGTCCATCTTGAAGGTGGTGGCCAGTTCTGCAGCTTTTGTTGGCACAATCTTTGGGCATGAAGGGTGGCATCAGCAGGCTGTCAACTTTGACAATGCTGGAGTGACCAGGGACCTGGAAGACCTTTTCAGAAGTCATGCTGGTGCTGTGGCCTCTTGGTCCAAACTCATGGGCACAGAATTTTGTGGCATCAAGATCTCTTCACCACTTTCCCACACCAATTTGTGGGATATGGTGGTGTTCTTGCTTTGGGCCAAGACCAACCCTACTGTTAAACATGTATGGCACCATGCAGGAAGGTTTCTTTGGCCCCATGTCTTGCTTGTTTGTGGACAATTGCTAGACAGAGCAGCTGTACTGTCACTTCAAAAGCCAATTGAGGCAGTGCCCCTAATGAAGACTAGAGCAGGTCACCACAAAAGAACACCCTTTGTAAACAAGTGGGTGCTCCTGCAGAAAATGAAAGAGTCCAAAAAACATAGAAAACATTCCATGCAAACCCACAAGGACATTGTTCCAGCAGGCAGCCACCTTGTGACACATGAACAAATGATGGAAGTTGGCTTGTACATGAAGAATGCCAGAAAAGCATTTGCAAATGCATGTCACCTGGCTATCTCTTGGGACCCCTCCACATATGATGTTGAAACATTAGTGTCCTGCCTGTGGTCACCCCAAGTGAAAAAAGCTGTTTTTCCTCCCATTCAGAACCTGACCCCTTTGGTCAGTTCTGAACTTGCAGAGGAACTCAAGGAACTTGCAGCTGTGAACAGGCTGACAAGGATTGACAGCTATAATGAACTCAAGGCCCTTTCACATGCCCTTGCAGCTTTTGGTTGGCCACTTGAGAAATTCATGCTAGGTGCAGACTTGCATTGGAGACCACTGTCAAGCAGCCAGTCCAGAGTCAGAATCCAAGGCCAAATTTATATAAAGGATGAAGAGAGTAACACACTCCTCCTGCAAATCCCCTGTGCTTTTGACATCAACAAAACACCACTCCTAGTGAGCTTGAGTGATCAAGGCAGCCTGAATAGGGCAGGGTTGGACTACATTGTCTATAAATTGGGTTTGCCAGTGCTTGTTGAGTTTGATGAGCACCACAGGTGTTGGAATGACCTTCGCGATGCCTTGAGGAAGACCCACACCTTGTACAAGACTTTTCTAAGCTTTGCACTTTTGTTTAATATAAATTATGGCCCAAGTGGCAGCAAGACTTGGATGGAAAAGAAGAAAGCAAAAAGGCAGGAATTCTTAGATCAAAAGTCTTCAGAAAGTAATCCCTTCCTCCACTACCTCCCATACATTCAAAGGGAGAGAGGCCTGGCAGAACCTACAGATGCCCAAGGTAGATTTGAAGTATTCAGTACAATCTCTAAGCTGAATAATTTTAATGCCTTAGGCCCAGTAGCTAAGCTCATGCGCTGGTTCTCCTGGTATGAGGCAGAGAAATACTTCAGGGGTGAAGTCTACATGACAAAGATGCTCATGATGGAGACTCTTCTCCCAGAAGAAGGGGTTGGGTTTGTCAAGGAAGCTAGTGAGAGCCAAGTCCACATCCCCACTGACTTGGGCCCAAAAGAAGAATTGCGCAAGCTTAAAATGCAACATGGCTGTTTTGCACTAGCACCCATGTTAGTAACCCCTGCTTCCATGCACCAGAAGGACTTAATAGCCAAATTGTCTGCACCATTATGGCTGCACTTTTCCAAAAAAGCAAAGTATGTGCTCACACCCTCCCAAGTCCAAGAGGAGACAGTGTCTAGGGTTGCAGCAGGGAAGTGGAAGGATGAGCTTCTAGAGCTTGTTTTGAATGGTTTTCTAAACCATGAAACATTTAGGGCCCTTTACCCAGAGCAGAAACTTTCTGGTGGCAGTCCTTCTCAGCTTGTGCAAGGCAGGCTGAAGGTGCATTGTCAGTTTATTCTCAGGCTTTTAGAGAAGAGATCTACTTCTTTGGCTGCCCAGTACTTGAGACCACCCATCAGATACAGTGGGCTGCTACTCCCTTCTCAGAAGGAGGCTGTGCAAAAGCAAATGCAATCAGATTGGGAAGCACTTCTCAAGTTTGAGGCTTCTTTTGCCTCAGGCCAAAATGTAGCACCTTTGGAAGTGTTGCACTGTGTAAGACACAGCTTTGTGAGGTTGCAATTCTTGCTGAATGAACAAGACCTGATGAAGGGTTCCACTTCAGCAATCACAATGATGGATGTGGCCACTTGTCACCCTGGGGACACCAGGTGTGTTGAAAACACACACCAGGCTGCAAAGGACATCTTGAGGGATGCTCGACATAATGTTAGGAGCAGGGTTCATAAGATGTGGGCAGTCATAAGTTCAAGCATGATGAAAGCCAGGAAATTCCCCACCATCCAGGTGTCAGATGAGGAAAAGGCAGCAACAACCATCAAGTCTTTGCCTCGCTTCATCCCCACAACCAACCCTAGCAGCCATAGACTTTATAAAGAGTTCCAAGGGATGATGAAGTGGAAGGGAGGTGATCATTGGTGGCCAGCGACCACAGCACAATCCTTGTTTTGTGAAGCCTGCACTTTTGAATGGCTCCTTCGCAAGCAGCCTTTGCATCAGGAACATGGACTCAATTCTGCCCAGCTCACTTGCCTTGTGTGCCCAGGATGCATTGTAGCCTGCAAGACCACTAGCCAGGTCTTGCTTGTGCTCTCAGTTGGGACCTATGCATTTCTTGGTTGGGAACTTACTGTGCCACCTGGCAAAGCTGAGCCATTTCCTTCCTTCAAGTGCTTGGGAAAGGCATCTGCAATCCAGTTTCATCATGTGTGTAATCTTGATGACTGGGTTGAGATTCCTTGCAACCCTTCTTTGCAGGGGACTTTTGGTCCATTGGTGTTTTTGCAGCACTCCAATGCCATGCCTTTGGCACTTGCCAGGGTTGAAGCTGGACTGTCTTTGACTGTCTCCCAGGTCCTCATTGTCCTTGCACACTTTGGTGTTGTGTTGCCCTCAAATTCAAGCAGGCTGACAGCCTACACAGCTTTGATTGAGATCATTGTGAAAGATCCAGAGAGAAGGGCTGCAGCTCTTGAGAAATCCAAGGCCAAAGTTGCTGAGGATGAAAGTGGGGAGGGTGATGATGAGGATGATGAGGAATATGCAGAACTTTTGGAAGCTATGGATGTCACAGAAAATCTTAATGACCCTGACCTCAAGGAAGAAAAACAGAAGTTAAAAAAGAAGGCAGCTAGTAGAAAATGCATTCTTTTGCAGGCTAAAATGCCAAAGAAGGGTAGGGGGAGAGGCAAAGGCAGAGGAAAAGGGAAAGGCAAAGGGAAAGGCAGGGGCAAAAGAACATTTGTGATGCCTGCAGAGGCACCAGAAGCAGAAGAGGCAGGCCCTAGCAAGAAAGCAAAGGTTGCTGAGCCTGAGGCAGAGGCACCAGAAGCACCCACACCACCAGATGCTGGGCAGCAAGCAGCACAAGCAGCCACATCACAATCTTCAAAGCCAGAGCAAATACCAGCAGAAGCAGCCACATCACAGTCTTCAAAGCCAGATGCTGAGCACACACCAGCAAAAGCAGTTGCAGACACACCACCTGTTGAGCAGCCACCAGAGCCACCAGCAGGTGCAAGTTCTTCAGCTATGGCTGGGGGACCATCAGAAGCAGCACCTGCACTTTCTGAGCCAGCACCATCACTACCTCTTGGCAGTGATGCTCCTTTGGAGGAACCTCTTGCTTCTCTTATGTGTTTAGTTGGTTTTGTGTTGTTGAGCTAATGTGGTTTCAATGCGTGTGTATATATATTTATACATACACAATATGTCACATGTTCTGTCACATTTGTAGACTAGTGTGCCACACAGTTTGCTAAGGATGGTGGCACCAGAACAAGGGGACCAAAGATTCATACCTCTCCAGATGCATTGGCTGAGCTGGATGGGCCATACTTCAAGATTGGATTAAACAAGAATGATCACAGGTGGACAGCAACTTTTAAGCAGCTGTCGCCATCCATCCACTGGATTGGGGAATACAAAGCAAACACTAGAACCAGGACCTTTGACAAGGATTCAGAGCAGGACTGGATTTTGAAGCTGTCCCAGGTTCATGCTTGGGCCTGGGAAAAGTGGTCCATAGCTGATGATCTACCCCAGTTGAAGCTGCCAGAAGGAAGCTCTCAACAAACACCAGGACACATACCAGATTCTCTAATTGAGAAACTGAGGTCCATAGTGAGTTCCCTGCCAGACAAGACCCAGTACCACCACAAGAGATGATGGAAAAAATGTACTGGCTGCAGTGCTGAGAGTGTGTGCACAAGAGACAGTGTCATTCAAGTTTTCTCAATTTTTTCCCAGGTTCCCCAATGTCTTTGCATGTATTTCCCAATCTTTCCCAATGTATTTCAACCAGGATTAATGAGGCCCAAGTCTGGATACACTTGTGAATAGTATCCCTCTGATTGAGCACCATGGGGTCTTGAATGAATATACCCAAGACAACAAATGGGAACACTTCGGCTGCCCACTCACAGGCCTGGAGCGGGAGTCTCTCCAGCAGAAGTCTTCTGAGCTTTGACTTTGGTCCCAGGAGTGCCTGAACAGAACAATGCCATCGGAGATTTTGTTTCGTTTTCTATTTTTTCAATTAGCCCATGGATAATGGAAGCCATCTTTCATAGACACAATACCTATTGGTTGGTACATGTTGGTACATTGAGAAAACAGAAAATTCAGTTATAAAATGATCATCCATGGACTTCAAAACAAACCTGCTATGTTTCTACTTCTAATAGGTCATTTAATAATCCATTAGATTGCTTTGCGTGCTAAAGTCCGCGGCCTGGTTCGGGATGCTTTTCAGTAGGATCATTTTTCTTCGCTTTGCTTTTTGCTTTAGGCGCAGGAGTGCCTGAGCATAATGCTGCAATAGATTTACAGTAATATCAATTACTGTATTAGTATTGTTTCTGTTAGCCACGTGGCAAATACAATTTATCGTATACACCTTATTTTGTTTATAAAATGAGAGATTGTGGAAATAATCGCCAAACTACCCTGATCAGCTTGCTGATGGGTCATTTTATAAATATATCTTTCATCATCTGGGGGGATGCTGTGGGAGGGTCGCTAATCAGCTCACATACACTGTTTGAGACAGATTGCAAATCATTGGTTTTAATTGATTTTAATTGGGTTAATGAAAACCAATGAACATCTATTCATTTCAATTAATTGTCAGAGCAGTGCAATTCAATTGGACTCTGTGGAGTCTAAAGGGCTGGATGCTAAACAACTCCACTAGGGTGGAAGCTGGAGTGTCCCTTCAGCCATTTTGGCTGCAGATCATTTTGATTTGACTTCCCTTGGTTGCCATGGGTGGTGACAGAGACAGAAGGAGGTCCAGAGGGAGATCACAGAGAAGGCATGGCAAGGAGAAGAAGGAGAAGTCAAGGATGTAGTTTGGCTGGACAACATGCTTTCCCATGAGGAACTGAGTCCCTTTTGTGTAAGTAAGGTGCTAAGTGTAGGCAAGAGAGATAGCCTCTACTGCACCAGTGGCTTAGTCAAGTGGCTGTGGCCTGCACTTCAGCTCAGGCCCTCTGGTTCTCCACCTGGGGTTCCAGTGGCTGGTGGAATGTCTGCAGGGGGGTTCTTTGGCTTGAGCTAGATGGTGTGACTGTTCTTTCACATCTCCTGCATGTTTGGCTCATAGTGTGGCAGTTGGCTGAAGCCACCAAGGTGTGGAATGAACATGGTCCAACCTCCACCTGGGCACTTCCACTCACCTCAAGGTGTGTTCTCTCAAGGTGGGTGCCTTGACTTTTTATTGCCAGTGAAGCTGGGGGCAAAGAAAGCTAGTGTAAACATTTGGAGGCATCACCTGCAAACCTTGGACTGGGCTTGTAGCTGGTATTTGGGTTGGTGGTGCAGATGTTGCCAAGTTCTTTGGTTTTCCACTTGCACATTTTTTGATTACATGGTATGTGGCAGGGCTTGTGGTAGTGCACATGGGGGTGGCACAGCAAGGGGTTGCCAACTCTATATATGTGGCCCATATGTTTCACCATCCACTTGCAAACTTCCAGTCAATTGGTGGGGCACAGTAGGCGCCTATAGGCTACAAGTGGCCAACCCCATTTGACCCACCACCCCTACTGGCAAAGCAAGTGGGGTAAGCAATAGGATCCAAGGTTTGGCCTTGTGAGAAGTCATTGCATAATCCATTCATGGTGGCATCCAAGGTCTTCACACTCTGGTGGGGGTGCCAGCAACCTGGCACCACACATGCATGCCTTTCAGCAGCTTGGCAAAAAGCCTCACCAGCAGAACAAGCAATGATTGCACAGAGTGCTTCAGCACCAATTCCCAATTGGCCAGTGTGTTCCTAAGGACACAGAGGCAGCTAAGCTTTGGTGAGATGTCTGCTGCCACCCTCGAGGTAGAGGCCTTGTCAGGAAGCAGTTCCTCAGCTTTGTGTTGGGGCACAGGTGTTTGATCAGGGGCAGCATGTTCACCACCAGCCAAATCTGTTTTGTGCACTTGCCACCCAATTCGTTTGTAAAGCCAAGGCTCAAGCTCTTCCAGGTGCCTTGACTCATTGACTAGCAATGGGAGTGGCGCATGTTTGGGGCTTGAATGCTTGAAGGTTCTAGCAGGCTGCTATGGCTGTG